>CAUZXS010002183.1:95000-184331 GCA_963585895.1 Sepioteuthis lessoniana
TACATGAGTTTGAACTCCAGTCACTCTATTATGTCCACTTTTCGACTTGGGAAATGTATGAACTGCCTTATCCTCCCATCTTTGGGTTCAATAGTACCACTACTGTCTTTCTAAAAGGATGGATTTGGCATTAAATAACCTGGGAAGGTTGATATTCCATAAATAACAAACAAACAAAAAAAAATCTTATGTATGTATCAGGCTCTAATCCTTTTGTTTTTATATATGTATGTATGTATGTATGAATCTATCTATCTATCTATCTGGAGTAGGATGATTATTTTGAGCCAGTCTTCCATATTGAGTAGCAATATCAATATATGTTTTGAACAGCTGCATGAGAAATCAATTTTTATATGAGTTTCAAAAATGATTGAAACACCAAAAGGAAAATATTCAACAATCTTAGCTATCTACTTTGGTGAATCGAAACTTTTGCAATATTTTGGTACATGTCAATTTACAGAGCTTATATGACATGAGCAAAGCAGTTCAAGCTGTAGTAGGTACCTACTGTGGTCGTTGGTGCATTGACATATTCTATATTGCTTTACTCTGTGATTAATTTGAAAGCTACACAGATTAAAGTGCAATATAGTCGAATTCAGTAACTAATACTTAACTATTTCATACAAGGCCATAATGCCGCAGAAATAACCAAAAACATTTGCTTTGCAAAAGGTGAAGGCACAACTGATCACAGCAGGGTAACCAGTTCATTGAAAGGATTTTACACGGGCTGCAAGGACCTCAGTGATCAGATAAGGTCAGGTAGATCTACATTTTCTTTTTTAAGTAGTGGAATTATATTGTGAATTGAATTAACATGACTAGAAAACCTGGCGAACACTTACGCATGACATACAGAAACACTGGACAGCTGTTTCAACCTTATTAGGTCTCATTAGCAGTGTATACCGTGATCTCCACCACAGGAGATCGAACCAGTGACCGCAGATTGCTGAGCCGAAACTCAACAACTGAACCATCTATATCTACCAACACCTCCGCTCGGGCAGGATATGACACAAGGTCAATTTTTTTAAGTGGACTTCAACAGGTTTGAATTCAGAGTTTTCCTTCTCTTAGACTAGTTGCCTCACCAAGGCTGAAAAACTTAGTCTGCCCTACTATTTACTCATAGCTGGAGAGAGAATAATTGAATTCATACCTTTCTTAAGGGTATTAGTGCCATGTGAAATGCAATCAGTCTCGTCCAGGATTTGAACTCGTGTCGCCGTGTCCATTTCCCTACGACGATAACCATTACACCATGGGCACCTCTACAACTGAACCATCAGTCCATATCACACACAAGCGATGCCAAATCAACTAGTCATGGTAATTGCACAGCCAATTAACCTGAATGTCTCTTGCAAGTTACATCCGTACAATTTACAGAGGACATTGTAGATCAATATCCTTGCCCTTGAGGTCATAATAATTACGCGGATACATATATCTTATCCTCTTGGGAAGATGTGGCCATGGAGGTGACTGTGTCCTCTGTAAAAAGTATAGATGTAACTTGCAAATGTGGTCGCTGGTTTGATCTCCAGTTGTGGAGATCATGGTATACACTGCTGATGAGACCTAATAAAGGTCAAAACAGCTGTCCAGTGTTTCTATATGTTGTGCCTAAGTGTTCGCCGCTTTTTCTGGTCATGGTAATTCAATTCACTAGGTCTGGTAGGCCTAAAAATGAGAATTCAGAGGCTATGTTTCAAACTATGGAGGCAAATCCAATGAGTGTCAGGCAAGCTCAGCATCTAAGGATAGTGTAATTTGTCATGTTCATGACTAGACAAAAGCATCTAGAGCTGTTATGAATTGGGCCTTATGTTAAAATATTACAAGATTTTTGACTCACCTTAGTATTTATAATACAGGGTGTCTCAAAATAGATGCAATCTATTAATATAATAATGATTTACTACAGAGACAAGTGCAATGGTGGTCATTTGGAGCATGTCCGATAAAAAATGCATCCTTTGAGAAAGAGACATCAAATAAATTTCATTTTTAATTTTAATTATATCAACTTTCAGGACATGCAATCTTTTCTTGAGTTTCTTGTCTCAGTAATAAATCATTATCATATTAATGGGTTGCATCTATTTGGTGACAGTTTTGAATGATTTTGTCTCCAAATAAGTATTGATGAAAAATATTTTTTCTTCTCTTGTCCAAGGCATTGTGATCAAGGATTAATAGTTGTTATAATATACTATTTTCAAATCTGAAAGAAAAAAAGAACACTACATTATTAATAATAGTGTTATTAGCAGTCACATGGGTCCTATGTATATTGATACACCCTATATAATCATGTATATTGAGACACCCTATATAACCAGGATGATGGTTTTATTTTTTCCACTTGGTAAACATTCACTTTCACTCCTTAATGAAAGAAAAATCTTTTGATATAAATTTTGTCTGACAAAGCTGAATTTTCAAGCCTATACTCAGTAACAACAGCTTAAAGATCCCATTAATAAGGAATTTCATTCTGACTGTATTCTCATCCAAATGAGAAATTTTTAAGTTTAAGATAATTTGACAGATATATTACATGATTTTACTAATATAAAGTGGGAAATAAGGAGGCCTGTAACTTAACATCCAATAGAATTTGTTTTCTCTTTGATGACACAGAAGTTTTTTACTTTTTTTCAGATTCATGTCTTATTATGAAGATCAGAAGATTAAGTTATTAAAATAAGATAAAATGCAAAATAATAACTTAGAATTGAAGGCTAAACATTAATTTGCACTGAATCATTCATCATATTTTGATCAGAGGATCTGGTAGTCTTTGATATTTGGTTAATATTTCATTGTTTATACATCTTCAAAAGAATGTCAGTTTAAGTGACTTTTTCTATTCTTGTAATATATTTATATATATATATTGGAGAGAGAGAGAGAGAGAGAGAGAGAGAGAGAGAGAGAGAGAGATTCAAATTGAAAATTGAAAATAAATAAAACCTTGTAAACATTCTTATAAACACAGCTTCTTTTTTGCCAAGGAAACACTGATACAAGATAAAACAGTAAAGATGATTTCCCCCTTTTCTTTTTATTGTGAACTGTTTCTAACTTTCTGTTTTGACAACAATTTCATTAAAAGAGATAAAGAATATAAAATAAATCCATGCCAAACTTTGTATACATTTCAAACAAGGCATTACATCACTAAAAATCTAAATACACCTGACTATTTTATAAACTGAAACATCCGAACATCATCAACGTCTTCACCATCATTATCATCATCCTCAAAACATACTGATAGCATGGATTCCCTTACCTCTCTACTGTGATCAGTCCCAATCAACCATTGTTTTTTGAAGGTCATCCAGACGGCACCCAGTGTCCATACAGAGCTGGTTAATGTAAACTTTTACTGGTCAGCCAACACTGGTGGGTCTGTGTAGGAACCCAAAAGAAAGCATTCAGTAGATGAGATATTGCCCATAAGAGAATCTTGCTATGGAGGTGCCTGTGGTGTAATGGTTATCGTCAAAGGATATGGACACGGTGACACGAGTTCAAATCCTGGACCTGACTGATTGCATTTAACATGGCACTAATACCCTTGAGAAAGGTATGAATCCAATTATTCTCCCTCCAGCAATGGGTAAATAGTAGGGCAGACTAGGTTCTTCAGCCTTGGTGAGGCAACTAGTCTAGGAGAAGGACAACTCTGAATTCAAACCTGTTAAACTCTGCTTAAAAATTGACCTTGTGTCATATCCTGCCCAAGCGGAGGGGTTGGTAAATATGATAAGAGAATTTTTCTTTTGAGTTCATCCTTACTTTTGTATGGTAAATGGCCACATAACTGCTGTTTTGTAGGGTGCTGCTTCTTGTTCTTTTTTAAAACAGCATGCTGCATTCTTGTATTGTTTCCATCAAGCTTTTTCTCAAAGCTTAGTATATAATAGTACAGACACAGCAACCTCTTGGAAGTATCCCCATTTTATTTTATCATAGAAATCAGGTTTCCATATAGTTGATAACTTACCAGTAGCATTTTATGCTTTATCTGTGTATATGTTGACATCCTTTCAGTAGATGAGACATTGTTACCAAGGTATATGTGTTGCATAGTCACAACCATGATACATATACATATGCATGCGAAAATAAAATCAACAATAATGACGAACAAACACACTTCTTTAGAAAAATATACCTCTCACACTTTATTCAAAATGGTTTCAAAAGGGTTATGAAAGGGTTATATGTGAGAGGTGAGTTGGAGACTGAACAAACTGCAACATACTGACCCCCAGTTCCTTCGTCTTTAGCAGCACTTCTTTCTTGTTCTGCTGAGCAGCTCAATCGGGGGTCCTGAGGGCCCGTAGCCCCCTGCTGGGTGCTAGTTCTCTCTACAGCATCTTATCTCCAACAAACTGACTCCAACTAACTGAACCTGTCAGTGGCCTCGGGTTATATAATTGTTTGACGCCCACCTGCTTCTTGTGGGCGTCACATCTGCACCAAATTCAACCTGTCCACAGTCAGGGATTCCTTCTAGTAAGGGATGAAAGAAAATATCTGTTCAGTCTGGTTTCTTTGTTTTATAGCATATCAACCTTCATAGGTCATTTTATGCCAAAGCCATCCTTATAGAAGAACAATTGTGGTGATATTTAACTAATATCTTGGAGATAACAGAAATGGTGGTATCTAATCCATTGCTGGAGGGATTAGTGTGTTCATACTTTTCCCCAGAGTATTAGTCTGAAAGTGAATGGATATATTTACCAAACCCCTCCACACTTAAAGGATGCAACACAAGGTTAATTTTCTAATGTGTGTTTTTCTTTCTCTAAGACCAGTCACCGTACCAAGGATAAAGAGCACAGTCTGTCCCACTATTTTACCCATGGCTGGAGGGAGATTAGTTGGATTTGTACCTTTTCTAAGGGTCTTATTGGTATGTAAAATGCAAGTGAATATAATTGATTTCAAAGAGGACTTCAAACTTGATTTCTACGTCGTCTAATCCAGTTGGCTGAAGCTGCAGAATACACCGACTGCATCTCTACAGTGGGGTAAGACTCCCCTAATGAGTGTCCTGGTATGACACTAAATAATCTAATGGTGAGGCTTCACCAATGCGAGAACTTTGGAAATGCAGAGTACCCCTTCATTGCCATTGCTCTCTGGTCCACTCTGGGCCGGAGTGTTAGCACCTTAAAAACTCCTAATCTATGGGTCAAACAGAACTGCTTGACATTTAAACAGTGTATTTATGCTAAACTGAGTCGTTTGAGATAGAATTGTTTTTACATTTAACTGTGTGTGAACAAAAAAATGTGAACTTATGCCAAACTGAATTGTTTGAAATAGAACTATTTGATCATTTAACAAATGGCTGATGTTAAATTGAATTGTTACTAATACATAGCAATACTTGGAACTATTTAACTTGATTGACATGCTAAACTGAATTGTTAGAAATAGAACTGTTTTTACATTTAACTGTGTATTCGTATTACATAGAAATAAGTGAAATCATTTAACTGTGTGAAAAAAATGAGCTCAGGTTCGTTTAAAAATATTGATCATATATTCAATATAAATGTATGAAAAAGATTTGGCATTAAATAACATAAAATAGTTGATATGCCATAAAACCAAACCAAACCAAACTACCTATGATCTCACAGTCCTGCTCATTAACCTATATGCTACAAAAACCCTCCTCACAAAATATATCTCTATGCCAGTGTGGTATATTAGGATACAAATAATCCAAGTGGAGTGTACACAATTTTAATGTCATTAAGAGCACAGAAGGTCAAGGGTTCTTCCTCAATTAATATAGCTGACTGGTGATTTTGCCACTACCCACTTGTATTGTCTCTACCTGTCCATTGACTTCCTCATTATTTATATAAACAGCATGTTTATTTTCAACAGCTATAAAGAACTGCATTCCTTTTGATAAATGACGTTTAATAGCTTTTGAGCATTACTGATATAATCTGTTGCATGTAATTTCGGTTCATGCCTTTGAGTTTAGTTAGGCTGAGAACCTTTTGGCTCAGCACATGGGTTAGTAAGGTGCAAACATTGATGCAGGTGTTAACGCGGCTGTGCACGGGCGAATGGAGGTGTCACTCAGATGTCACAATACTCTGAGACAAAACGGGTGACAGAGTGCAAGTGATGTCATGCACCGGAAGCGCGCAGAGGTTTGTGGAGATTTGAAGAAAGTTAAAGAGTTGAATACTAGACGCCAAACAAGAAGGATCGACTTTTGGAGCTCGCTGACGCAAGGCGAACTTGCGCCCTATGGAGGCGGTTCGAGATGGGGGCCAAATGAATAAGAAAGCATAGAAAATTGTGTCACTCCTCCTTATGTCGAAACCTTTAACTCAAAGTTTATAAAAAGGTTTCGTACCTGAACAAGAAGTCGTTATCTGTTTTCGAATTTCGAGATTCCTATGTACTTTATATATTCTATCGTTATGAACATATGTCCATTTCACCCATTTGGCACATGGCCATATTCATGTACATGGCTATGTAACATTGCATATGCAAATCCAAATCTGATGAATTAAACCAGGAAAACTGTTCTTTCACAAGGATGTCTTTAGCATTAGATAACCCATAAAGCTTGATATGCCATTAAACAAAGAAATCAAATCTAACTTAAGCCAAGCACTTGGAACTTTAACAAGGATATTATTCTTTTCACCTATCTATCAGTCAGTTATACCATATCCATCTATCTATCGATCTATCTAGAAGTAGGAAGATTGTATTGTGTCAGTTCGTGTATGATGTTTTGTTAATGTTGAAGCCTAGGAGTATCTGAGTTTGTGATTCCTTTGACAGTCAGAGTTAACTCCTTCATGACAGGAAGTAAATGCACCCCCGACACACAAAAAAAGTGGGGAAAGAAAGGATGCATGTGTATACATACTCACACACACATACACACACATACACTCACACACCCAAACACATAAATTTATACCCACAAACCTTTACTCAGATACAGCAGAAACTATACAAAATGCACTTATTCAAAGACTCACATACATATATTTAGACCAGATCACTTGCACGTACACAAACATTCATTATGCACACATACACACCCAAATATTATATATATATATATATATATATATATATATATGTGTGTGTGTGTGTGTGTGTGTGTGTGTGTGTATTCTGCTGTCCAGAGCTTTAACCATTATATCATAAGGACACCCCCACTTTCTATATATAATAACACTAATAGAAACAACAAAAGAACTGTTATGAAGACATTCTTATATATAGAAACAAATATATTTATATCAACTCACACATGCATATGGTGCCTTCAATAAGTTTCCAGACTTTTTTGTATAGGTATTTAAAATTGTTGTAGACTCTTGAAAATTCAGTATGTTATTGCTATACATCTTATGAGATGACTGACCAATTTTTATGATTTCACATTCAAATAAACAGCTACAGCAGCAATTGGAATACACACTACAAAAGCCTGATTGTTACAGCTGGTGAATTTCAAAAATGCAATCTGGATGTGAGGATACTTTTGAAGAACGATATGCAATAAAATTCGGTTTTAAACTTGAAAAAAATGCCACAGAAACGTATGGAATGCTTCATACTGCTTTTTAACCATCTTGCATGAATCGAGCATCAGTTTTTGAGTGGCATAATTCAGTTTAGACGAAGTACAGATTCAATGTCAAACAATTCTAGTTCAAGTAAATCACTTTAACTTAAGTACACAGTTTAGTTCTATTTGATCCATAGATATGACCCAATCAGGTGCTACTACTTCAGGCCAGAGTGGACCTGGGAGTGATGGCAATGAAGGAGTACTCCACATTCTTCAAAGCTCAAGCATTACTGGAGGTTCAACATTAGATTGCTTAGTGTCATATTCAGAAGTCACGTTGGGGGATCTTACCCCTCTGCAGGGATGCAATCAGTGTATTCTACAGCCCCAGCCGACTGGGCCAAGAAGTTATATATATGTGTATGTGCGCATGTGTGTGTATACGTAGGAGTGTTTGTGTAAATATGTCAGTATACATGTGGGAATAACTGCGTGTTGCGCGTTTCTCTCCTCCAGTGCATTTACGGATATGTGAGGGAACATGAATATGAGATATTTTTCTTTTGATTAGAATGTGCTTCTATCAGTATATATATATATATATATATATATATGTGTGTGTGTGTGTGTGTGTGTATGTGTGTGTGTGTGTGTGTGTTGGTGGGTTGGTGATTGGGTTTTTGTGCATGTGGATGTGTGTTTGTGTAAATATGCCAGTATGTGTGAAAATAACTCGATGTGTATGGCAATGCTTATCTTCTCCAGTGTGTTTCTACATACGAGGATCATTAAATACGTTTCCAGACTTTTTTCGGATGGAAACCTTTATTGATATTACACACATAAAACTCTAGTCCCCTTCGAAGTAATCTCTGCCAGCTGCAGTGCACTTCTTGTTTCGTTCCAACAACTTCTGGAAGGCCCCATGGAAGTCCTCTTGTGTGAGCGTGTCAATGACCTTCGTCACAGCCTCTTTCATCTTCTCAATTGTCTTATAATGACAGCCTCTGAGCTTAGAGAATAACCAAAAGTCACAGGGAGCAAGGTCTGGACTATAAGGAGGGTGAGGAACTGTCTTGATGCCCATCTTGGTCAAATAGTCTGCGACAAGGATGGAGTTGTGGACTGGTGTATTGTCCTGGTGGAAATGCCACTGAGCAGATTTGAAGAGTGCTGGCCTTTTCCGACAGAATCTCTTCCTGAACTCCCTTAAAACCTCAACATAGTAACCCTAACCATAATCCTAACCCTTTGGCCTATCAACTCAGGTGTATTGACTTCCTTTTGCCACTGACCCGATTTAAAGAGTGCTGGCCTCTCCCCTAGGAATCTCTTCTTGAACTCCCTTAAAACCTCAACATAGTAACCCTAACCCTAACCCTTTGACCAATCAACTCTGGTGTATTGATTTCCTTACTCCTCCCACACCTCTCATCATCCCTCACAGACTCCCCGTTTTCCTTGAATCTCTTATGCCACTCAAAAACTGATGCTCGATTCATGCATGATGGTCGAAAAGCAGTATGAAGGATTCCATACGTTTCTGTGACATTTTTTCCAAGTTTAAAACAGAATTTTATTGCATATCGTTCTTCTAAAGCGTCCAGACGTCCAGATTGCATTTTTGAAATTCACCAGCTGTAAAAATCAGGCTTTAGTAGGGTGTATTCCAATTGCTGCTGTAGCTGTTTATTTGAATGTGAAATCATAAAAATTGGTCAGTCATCTCATAAGATGTATAGCAATAACCTACTGAATTTTCAAGAGTCTACGACAATTTTAAATGTCCATCCGTACATGGGCACTATAACAATTCATATTCTGCCGAGACTACAAACTTCGAACATCCAAAGACCCAATAAAAGAAAGTAGCTTTACATTAAAAAAGGCTAGTAGACGATATCCTGCAGATACTATGAGGGATGACCTCGTGCTTCTCATAAATATATCATCTTAACCACTCCATGAATGCAAATAAAACAGAGTACGTATATTTTTAACAACAAGAAACCATCTTTACTTTAAAAGGCAAGCCTCTGAAATTCTTAGACCAATTCAAATACCTCGGCAGCCATAATCATATCAATAACAACAATAATAATACAAATACAGGCGGTACGAGCGAGTTTATTTCTTTCTACCTCCAGTCGTTGGTGACACGAGGAGAGAGACACAAATCATAAAAGCCTATGCTAACTGTACTATACTGAACCCCATCTAACGCACGGCGCATCTTGTGATGTCTAAGATCTCAAACTCATCTCTACCGGTCAAGACCTAAACTAATTTACTTTGATCAAATCCAAAAAAACCAACTGTGCGCTTCAACGGTCGGACCTCAACTACTCGTCTTTTCAAAATCCTCAAATTCTCGGGACCATTTCTTCTGGGTACGACGTCAACGACTCTCTCAATTCACTCCAACAGCCGTCCAGTCTCATTTCCTGTCTGGGGGTTTATTATAACAGATGATTATTGTCATATCCTTTCTGCACGGGCTTAAGAGTGCTCCATCTGACTAATGCATCTGAACTAAGAGTTACCGATTAGTTCAAAGCCTTACTAAACTAAATAATAAAATATAATCAACGAAAAATTATTAATATAAAAAATCCTTACCTTAATTATATGAGACAGCGACATCTCATCAACTGAAAGTGATATCAACCTCCATCTAGCAAAAGGTGTGGAATGCTTTTTGACTTGTTATCGGACAAATAAAAATCTGATCTGATGAAACAAAAAAGTATTTCTTCTAAACCGTGACTGTGTCAATACTACCACATGGATGCACCACATAGACGCTAACAAAACACATACAGAAAAAGCTAGATGGGAACTAGACTTGAACCATTCCTGGAAGCAGAAATCCACAAAACAGTAGTTGTACGGCCATCTCGTTCCCATCTCACAAACCATGCAAGTAAAATGAACAAGACGTGTGGGGAACTGTTGGAGAAGTAAGAACAAACTCTTAAGCAATTTTCTTCTATGGACTCCTGCGCATAGACACGCCAGTGTTTGCCAATCAGCAGAGACATCAGCTCCGTGCGGTCACATGATACAACCTACAACCTCTGCCAAGAGCAATGGATGATAGGGGTGAATTGCAAGAGCGATACATCGAGGTCTGTGCTGTCAGCACGACTTGATAATAATATATCATTACAGACAGATCCTTAGATATTTTTAGAATGCAAAATAGTGCTGCGATATTTGAAATCTTAGACTTTGTAACTAACCAACAATGGTTATTCTCCTTACAATGTCAAGTTGATTACAAGTCCGATTTTTGTTGAATTTTTGCAAATAGACAATGAAATAATCATTGTTTGATTCTGCTGCATTTTTGCTACCTTCAGATTCTGAACCATTGAAATCACCACAGCATTTGCAGAGATCCATTCAGAGATCTATTCAGAACATTTACTGTTTGTTTTGTCTGGAAGCAGATATTTTTCTCCGGGGAATACTAATTTAATTCTGCACTCACTATTGCTAAAATGATCTTGATATTTTTGATAAGAACATGTGAATAAGTTTTTATTCGACTTTTAAAAATACAACCTTATTTCACGGTGGTTTACTAGCCCATCTAATAGAACACATTTACTAGTAGTGTTATATTGTCATCTACAGCATCATAACGACACAATAATAAAGCCGCAGGAAGACTTCTTTATAAATATATTTGTACCTCTCACTTTATTGCAAGGGTTCGAAAAGGGTTACTCAAGGTTTGCGTGTGAGAGGAAGCTGGAGACGAAACAGAACTGAAATATTTTGAACCCCACTCTTATGGCCGTCAACGTTGTGTCTTTCTCGTTCTCCAGATGCTCAACCGGAGGCCCTGCGGCCCAGCTCTCTGCTTGATGATGGCTTTCTTTACTGCATCTTATCAGCAACTTCTCTGGTCCCCAAACTCCATCGGGGTTCCCAAGGGCCCCCTCGTCTATCTCGTCTATTTCCGTCTCCAACTCAAACTGGGACTCCAACTCAACTGCAACTGGGACTCGAACTGGCTTGACTTCTGAGTTATATAATAGTTCAACTCCCACTAGATCGCCCACTCAATCGCCCACTCGATCTTTGAAATCGCATGTTTGATCGTCATCAAGCGGAAATAACTGTCATGCAGTTCACTGGTCACTCTCTTCTGGTGCATCAGTCTATGGGTGTACTATGGGAATTTTTAGCTTGTCCCATTTTGTTAGCCAATTTCCGCCCACGCGATTTCCTCTCCTAACTGCCATTGGAATGTGTCACTTCCTTCCGGTGCATCACCTTGAATGGCATTTTTGGCCGGGTCGAAGGTCAAAATACAACAGTAGTTTGTTCTCACACTTATGAGCTTGTGTTAGAATGAGACTAATATCTATTTATATATCTGAGCAAGTTTTATCTCTCTCTCTCTCTCTCTATATATATATATATATATATCTGTGAGTGTGTGTATATATATATATATGATAAATCTAATTGGAAAGATAGATAAATCAATCACTTACAAATGCTTTGTACTAGTGATATTTCATTCTTTTATTCCAAGAACTTCTTCAGTAAGCGGAATCGTAGTACGTGAGTTCGAACCCCAGTTGCGCTATTACGTTCACTTTCCGACAAATACCCTTGGGAAAGGTATGAACCCTTTTATCATCCCAGCTATGGGTTAAATAGTACGACTACTATTTTTTTAGAAGGATTGATTCGGCATTAAATGACCCAAGAAGGTTGAAATGCCATTAAACAAACAAACCAATAGACAAGAGTACTCCCCCTCTAAATATCTATCTATCCTCGTATAATATACGAATCTAAATATTAGTCTATCTAAACCTGTTCAATCTCTCTCTCTCTCTCTCTCTATATATATATATATATATATATATAATGCACTGCTGGCTTAGCATATCCATCGGTCAATGAATATGCTATGCCAACAGTACATTTTACATCGCTTTTCATTGAGCATATCCACTCCTTTAAAAACATATTTTAAATCTTTAAAACTTTTTAAAAAACTTATGTTTCCTCTAAAACTTTTCTCCCGACGGTGACCTAAGGTCAAAACTAGTATTAGGATAATAGAACATAAAAGTAATATTCCGATTTGTCTTATCAATTTTTTCATCCCCCTCTCTCTCTCTCTCTCTCTCTCTCTCTCTCTCTCTCCACACACACACATATATATACGAACCTGTTACATCTATCTATCTCTATCTATCTGAACCCGTATAATCTATCTATCTATCTATCTATCTATCTTTCTATTTCATATATCAACCTATCTATCTACATGTTGAATGATATTCATATATGGAACATCCACAAGTATATATATATATATATATATATATATATATATATATATATATATATATATATATGAACCTATTACATCTATCTATCTATCTGAACCCATATTATCAATAAATCTACCTATCTGTATATTTCATCTATCAACCTATCTATCTACGTGCTGAATAATATTCATATATGGAACATCCACAAGTATATAACATATATATATATATATATATATATATATATATATATATATATATATATATATATATATGCTATGTATATGAAATTTACTTAATGATTGATATATGACTGTATGAATACTTTGTAAGTCTATAAGTTTTTGATACATTATTACATAAAGCTAATTAAGTGATTTTTGATTGATTAGCCTTTCTTAAAAAACCTGATCTTGCTATTGGCTGCTTGTTAATGAATCCGTTCCATACAAATCAATTGACTGATGATTTTGTTCAGATCAAAATCTGGAGCAAACTAATGGCTCAATAACGTGAGGTCAAGAAATAATTTGAACACATCAATCTTAACTCTTTCTCTGTCAGTTTACTCATTTCTTTTATTTACCAATATAAAATAAGAACAAAACGATATTCTATCAATCTCAGTCAGCTGGCGCTGTAGAATATACAGACTGCATCTCTGCAGAAGAGTAAGACTCCCCCAACAAGAGTCGGAGATATGATATCAAACCATCTGATAGCGAAGCTTTAGCCTTGGAGATTTGGGGAACGTGGAGTACCCCTTCATTGCAATCACTCCCAGGTCCACTCAGACCCTTAGAGGTAGCACTTAATATGGTCATATCAATAGGTCATATAGAACACACTGTATCACTGATGTTAAATTGTTACCGTTATATAGCAATACTTTTGAAACTATTTAACTGAGTGGAAGAGCTCAGGCTCACTTAAGAATTTTATCCACAAAATGTATTTACAAATCATATATATATATATATATATATAATTTATTGCCCAGTCGGCTGGGGCTGTAGAATACACCGACTGCTTCTATGCAGAGGGGTAAGACCCTCCCCAACGAGTGTTCTGGTTATGGCAATAAAAAACTGATGATGAGGTTCCAGTAATGCTGGAGCTTTAGAGAATGCGGAGTAGCTCTTTATTGCCATCGCTCCCAGGTCCACTCTGGCTCGGAGTGGTCGCACCTGATAAGGGTCCTATCTATGGGTTAAATAGAACTAAACCGTGGTTTTGACCATTAAACTGTGTACTTACATTTAAACTGCGTGCTTTGCAAAACTGAATTGTTTGAAATGGAACTGTTGTTGACATTGAAACTCTACTTACACTAAACTGAATTGTTTAATATAGAAGTGTTTTGACATTTAACTGCGTAAACAAAATATGTACTTATACTAAACTGGTCAAGCCACCAACGGAATTCACCATGATCAAGAACTGTGTTTACTCCATCCTTTGCAGTTGTGATAAGATATACAAAGATGAGACAGGTCGCCCACTAAAAGTAAGGCGAGAAGAACATCGGAAGGCAGTAGTACGAGTGAAAATTGAAAAGTCGGGTATGGCGGACCATATATGGAAGGAAAAAGGAAACCATCAGCCCTTATCGGATAAAGTTGAAATAATTGATAGGGCTGAACATTGGAGGATTAGACGCCTTAAGGAATCAGCACATGTGCTGGGCTACAATGACCTGCTGAGTAGACCAAGTATAGAGTTGAATACAATATGGGAACCGATAATTAAAAAGGCTAGATGAAAAAAAATCTCACTATGACCACAGGTAAAAAATCATACATAATAGTAGTAATCCTAGTCAAGTAAGAATATTAGTTTTATAAGTCCCAAAATTCACTCTGAATTGTCCAGCAGGACACTGCGTAACGGTTATAGCCGTTGGTTCCCTAAGCTTCTAAGGAGACAATCAGCTAGAAGTTACAGGTTCAATCCTGACTGCAGGCTTGTAACAAGACAGGAATGGCTAACGGAATCAGAACAGGCGACCCCCGTAGATTCAATAAAGGATGTAGTTCGAAGTTCCGTGAAGGTTTCCGAGTTCGACAAAGAAGAAGGCCGGAGGACATATCGGCCGAAACGTTGTGGAAATAACAATAAAGATGAAGACAATAGTCCGAAAATGATAAAAATCATCAAGCTTCGTCTCAGAAATTTAGACAACTAATTGAAACTGTACTTACACTAAACTGAATTGTTTAATATAGAACTTCTGTACTTATACTAGACTGAGTTAGAATAGTTTGAAATAGAAACGTTTTTGACAATTAAACCGTATATTCTTGCTAAACTGAATTGTTTGAAATAGAACTATTTGCATAAAAATAGATTTGGCGTTAAATAACCTACAAAAGTTGATATGCCATAAAACCCAAACAATTAACTAACAATATATATATATATATATATATATATATATATATATATATATATATATATATATATATATATATAAAGAGGATTTGACATTAAATAACATGAAATGGTTGATATGCCGTAAAAGCCAACCCAACCCAACCAAACTGTATACTGTATCAGAACCACGCCTTGCACAAGAAGTGGGATTGTCCAACATATCCTAAGAAGAAAGAAGCACGGACAACTAGCATAATTTCGTTGCAATTAAATTTTATGAATGGGAGTCTCCATGGTATTGCAGTTAATTTAGTGAAGCGTGACACAGGAAGCAAGTTTAAATTGCAGTCATTCTTTTACGTTCAATTTTTCTGATTAATACCATTGGAAAGGTATGAATTCCCTTATCCCCATAGCTATGAGTTAAATATCACCACCTGTGTTCTTCTACAAGGATGGTATTGACATTAAATAATCCATTAAGGTTGATATGCTATTAAAACCAAAAAAACAAAAACAAAAAAACAACAACAAACAAACAAACAAAAGAAATCAAAATTAAATCAAACCGTATTATATGAGAAACCCATGTCAACTAGTTGAGCTATTAGGGAAATACAAATGTAGGAAACACCAAAATGTATATTTATTTTGATTTATTTGTGGCCATGATCTACCAGTGATCCCAGTTTTTAATTCACTCTAATCAGAATATTGACTACAGATTTGTTTACATCCTATTTCCCAGTCTAGGGCTGATAAAAATTAGATGTCCACTTTCTTTTTTATTTATGTTGTATGTAAATATTATAACGTTGTTACCGACGAACATACAGAGGAACTTATCTGCAATTCTGCTTTGGAATTCATTACAATGGTATCTGATAAATAGAATCATGGTGCTGATATGAATTCCAAAATCCAATTAAGATCATTTCGGGCAATTTATTTGAATGTAATTGTTCTAAAAATATGAAACTAAAGACTTTCTACTGGATCTTTTGCATTGGGCCAATTTAAAAGACAAAAAAAAAAAAAAACATAATCAGGAATGACATCTTTCCATAGAAAGGAAGCAGTATTTATATAGTGATGACTACGACGCTCTATTTCAGTTCTGAATTCCTCCTCACACATACACACTAGCCGACCCCCCCCCCTTCCCGCTAAAAAATAGAAAAGACAAGCGACAAGGTCAGTAAAGGCAAGAGAGAGGTACAAATAAAAGTTTATTGATGCTGACTTTAACTATGTGTATTATTCATTGCATCTTTAGATTTTAATGGCATGTTAGCCGGTATTGGTTTATTTTATGCTTAGATGTTCGGGAACGGTGTATGCTGTATGTCTATATTTACACTTTTTGTTGTTAAGAGTTTTAATTTCATTTCAATAATATGTCAACACCGTCTAGGATGGCTTTCTAATAAATGGTTCAAGGTAAACATATCGTGGTTTGCTTTGCTTTGCTTTGGTTTTATAGCACGTCAAACATTGTTTATCATTTAATGCTAAATTCCGTTTTACGTAAATATTAGATATATATATTAACACATTTAGGCGATCCAACAGATCTATTTCTAATAAGTTGATTTAGCATAAGTCAGCAAAGTTAAATGGTTCCAAATATTGCTATGTATCACAAACAATTTAATTAAACATCAGTCGTTTGTTTAAACACAGTAAAATAATCAAAATGTTCTATTTCAAACAATTCAATTTAGTATGTCATTTGTTTGCTCTCAGTTTAAATGTCAAACAATTGTATTTGACCTATATATAGGAACCAGTCAGGTGCTGCCTCTCTGGGCGAGAGCGGACCTATCAATGAAGGAGTACTCTATATTCCCCAAAGCTCCAGCATTTCTGGAGTCTCACCATCAAATTGTTTAATGTCATATCAAGGACTCTCCTTCAGAGGATCTTACCCGTCTGCAGAGATGCAGTCAGTGTTTTCTATACAGCCGATTGGGCTGGATTATATTGAGAGATTACTTGGTATGGTATTGATCAGGTTTACGTTTATAATTTTTGGTAACATTTTATTTCTCTTCAGAACGACAAAAGGTCATTTATGTTGACATTTTCAAATAGATCATTTATGTTATTGGCATTGAAAAAGCATTTTTGATGAGAGTAATAGCTCCATATTCTATAAGAAAGTGTTTAACAGTGCAGGCTGTTCAGCATGTTAAACATTGTTATTCCTGTTTGAGTATAATGGAGTAAGTAAATCTTATGTGACCAATGCCTAATTGGGATATAGTGATTCGTTCCATTCTGGATTTTCTAAAAACTGGCCTCCATTCTCGATGCTACTTTTAAACACCCTGGACAGAGGAGGAAAAAAGTGTTTAAAAAAAATAAAGAAAGAAAAAATATTTTTCATATTTCGCTGATATAAAAGAAACTTATCAGGGCTATAAAAGTTTTTATGCTTAACAAAGAAAAAAAATGAAAATAGTTTTATAGGAAAATTGATTTGTTTTTTTAATCATTAAGTAATTTACTCAGTTTAGTTTAGTTGTTTGCCTAGTCGACTGGAACTTCAAAATACACTGAATGCATCTCTACTGAGGGGTTAGGTTCCCGAAACGAGTGTCCTGACTATGACACTAAGCAATCTGATGGTAAGGTTACAGTAATGCCGGAGATTAGGGGAATGAGGAATACCCCTTCATTGCCATCGCTCCTAGGTTTACTCTGGCCTAGAGTAGTAGCACCTGATAGGGTCCTATCTATGGATCCAATAGAACTAAACCGTGTACTTATGCTAAAAAGAATTGTTTGAAATGGAACTGTTTTTTGACGTTGCAATTGAGTACTTAAACAAAAATAAAGTGTTTGAAATAGAACTGTTTTGACATTGAACCTGTGTACTTATGCTAAACTGAATTACTTGAAATAGAACTATTTTTATGTATGAAAATGGATTTGGTATTAATAACCTACAATGATTGATGTGCCATAAAACCAAACCAAAACAAAACAAAACAAATTAGCTTAGTTGTGGCACAAGCCCAGAAGTATGGGGCAGAACTCGGTGAAAATCAAACTTAAGAGACTCAAAGATTTGTTTATTATTATTTACTCATGAGAGTTTTTCACGTCAGTTTTAGCTGATAGTCTTTCACTGGAGTTTGAGTGACAGCAAATCTCCTCAAGTCTCCAGGACTCTTCTCAGTATTCTGGCCAGTCTCAATAATGCTGTAGTTTGGATGGTCTCCACTCGTCCTTTAACTTTTAAGTCCTCCAGTCCCTTCAATAAATCCTTTAGATACTGTACCGAAAACACCAATCACGATTGGTATGATTGTCACCTTCATGTTCCATAGTTTTTTCAATTCCCAAGCAAGGTTGAGATACTTCTTCTTCTTCTTCTTCTTCTTCTTATTATTATTATTATTATTATTATTATTATTATTATTATTATTTCACTCTTTTAAAAGTTTTTCACACCAGCGTGAACTGATGATTTCTCATGGGAGTTTGAATCTCCGCAAATCTCCAGGACTTTTCTCTGTGTTCTTGTCAATCTTAATAATGCTATTATTTGGATGGTCTCCACGTGCTTTTAATTCCAAGTCTTCTTGTCTCTTTATCAATCCTTTGATGACTGTACCAAGTACTCCAATTACGATTGGTATCACTGTCAATTTTATGCTCAAGAGTTATTGTTATTATCATTGTTGTGAGTTTTTCACACCATTAGTGACTAATGGTCTTTATTGACATTCAAGTGGCCGCAAGTCTTCTGATTTCACCAGAACTCTCCTGAGTATTCTAGCTGATCTCAGCAATTTTGTTGTCTCAATTCTTCTATGAATTTTTAGTTCCTCCAGTGTCAATTATTCCTCCGATTTTTTAGTTCCACCAGTCTTTTCTTTCAAGTTCTTGGGGATTATTTCAAGTCCTTCAAATCTAATTGGTATCACTATCAGCTTCATGTTCCCTAATTTTTTTCAGCTATCTAGCAAGTTCCTGGTATTTATCTAGTTTTTTTTTTTTTCTACTTTACTTTTGCTCTATTTTCTGCGGAAACAGTGAAGTCTACCAATTACCAATTTCTTTTCACTTTCATTCTTTCCATAATTTGCTGCATACAAGTTGATCTGGCAGAAAAGTTGACCTTGAGATTTATATCACAAATTTCTTGGTTAGACCTACACCTGTCACATAGGTCGATCCCCAAGCATACTGTAATGTTCTGGTGGGTGTACTTCGTTGGTGCATTAACAGTTTAATATGGCATGTGGTATACTGTTAACATTATACTAAATTTGCAATACTGTTTTATTATTTTATATTAATCCCTGTATTAATTTGTTAAATATGTTCACCAAATACAAGTTTAAGTTGGAAATTTTTGTGGCAGTCTCCTGGAGTTAGTGGTCTATATCCCTTATTAAGAGTAGTGTTCCAATGTTTGACCATTCTGTGGTAAAGGTTTGAATTGTAACCCTGCCATATAAGATAAGCTCTGGTTTTTAAAATGTTTTCTGGCTTAAAAGGATGACTTGTATACCACAATTTATGGTATGATGAATAGTAGAATTGCTTGTAGTTTGATTCCAATAAAAAGGAATCTCTGCAAATAAACATGAAAGGAAGCATTCATGGTGTGATGATTATCATCGTAGAAAATCGATTTGGTGAACTGCATTCAAATTCTGGATGAGGCTGTTTGCATTTGTAACATACTCATATGCAGACGCACGCAGAAACATATTCAACACAATAAAGACGAGTGGACACAGTTCTTTAGAAAAATATACCTCTCACTTTATTTGAAACGGTTCAAAAGGGTTACAAAAGGGATATCCGTGCTGGCCGCACAACATGATGATGATGAAGCAAGGCGGCATCAAGTGCCATTTTATGAGTCTTTGGTATGACCTGACCTGGGATTATACTCCGTTCTTCCGGACCATTGGCAAACTCTCTACTCATTAGGCCGATTAGATATTCACTGATTATTATAGCAAAAGAATTCATTATACATTTACTAAACTTGAAGCATTAAGATCTATCAATATTTGATCAATTGATTATGCCAAAAAAATCTTATCAAATGAAACAAGTTTACTTTTTGTATATTCTATACTTTCACAAATTAACAAAGCTGACAGATGTTTCTTTTTTTCTTTCTTTGATTTTTAATGACAAGGTGTAACATACTCGTATGCAGATGCATGCAGAAACATATTCAACACAATAAAGATGAGCGGACACAGTTCTTTAGAAAAATATACCTCTCACTTTATTTGAAACGGTTCAAAAGGGTTACAAAAGGTATTATGTGTGAGAGGTAAGTTGGAGACTGAACAGAACTGCAACATATTGACCCCGCAACTCTTCTGGCAATAACAGTATTTCTTTCCCGTTCTCTTGGGCTGCTCAACTGGGAGACTGGGGGCCCAGCCTCTGCTGGGACATGGTTCTCATTCCAGCATCTTCTCTCCAACTGATCTGAACTTCCTGTCGCTGGGGTTATATAATAATTTGACGTCCACCTACTTCTTGCAAGCATTACAATTTGCACTCAATTCAACCCTTCGACAGTCAAGGTTATCCCCTGATCCCCTGATATCTTCGACCGGATGCACCTGTTATTTACACTGGTGCATTTCTTCTTTGGACAGCTTGGCCGGGATCAATATGTAACACATTTAACATAGTGTTAATACACTTGAAAAGGGTATGCATCCAACTATTCTCACCCTCGTAATAATAAAATTGTAGGGTAGACTGGGCTCTTTAAATTTGATATGGCAACCAGTCTAGGAGAAAAATAAACTCTTGATTCAAATCTGTTAAAATCTGCTGGAAAAAATTGACCTTGAGTCACATCCTGTTTGTGTAGAGGGGTTGAATAATCAGTTTAGTTGGGTTTTATGGCATATCGACCATTGTAGGTCATTTAATGCCAAATCTTTTTATACATATGATTGCGAAACACATTTTGAAGATAACACTTTTAATCAAGCATGAGCTCATTTTTCTTGCCCACAGTTAAATGGTTTAACTTAATTTTAAACAATTCAACTTAGCATAAATGCAATCTTTTGTTTACAGTTATTCATTGGTTTAAATAAAGTTTTTTGTTTACACACTGTTGAATGATCAAATAGTTCTATTTCGAACAATTCAGTTTAACGTAGTTACACAGTTTAGTTCTATTTGACCCATAGATAGGACCCTATAAGAAGCTACAACTCCGGACCACAGTGGACCTGGGAGCAAAGACAATGAAAGGGTACTCCACATTTCCTAAATTTCCAGCATTACTGAACCTCATCATCAGATTGTTTAGTGCCATATCCATGACACACGATAGGGGAGTCTTATCATACTGCAGAGATGAAGTCGGTATATTCTGCAGCCCCAGCCGACTGGGCCAGGGTTTGGGCAAATACTTCATTTGTGATCTTGATTTTGAAAAAGTTTCTATTGATTTCTATTCATTGAATCAAACTGCATGCAAATAAAATACAGATGCAATGATAATATTCTCTGGCTGAATTTTTTTTTATTTTCTTTTCGATAATTGAAGTAGATAATTTTCCTTTTTTCAGTAAATAAATTTATCTCTTTATCATTCATAAAACTACAGTCTGTAATTTTCAGATGAGTAATCATTTGCGTTACAAGTGCTGCTCCAATTAAATCTAATTTTTTTATTCTCACAATGTTTAGATTTGTTAATTGTTCTAATTGAAATAATGACAACGTTTTGCAAAAAAATATCAATGGCATAAGTGATTCTATTCAAATCATCTTGAAGATTCCAAGATGGAATATTCACCTGAAAAAAACCTGAAGAGCAGACCAGCTGGTATGACTTGAACAATAAAATAAAAAATACTCATCAGTTATAAGATAGACACTGATGTTCATGAAGTACAAATCTAACTGTTTATGCCCGACTGATCATTTCTATCTATCTGTCTATTTATCTATCTATCTATTAATATTATTCATATCTATCTATCTGATTGCCTCTCTTGATCTATCTATCTATCTATCTATCTATCTATCTCAGTCTACTCATATCTATCTATCTATCTCAGTCAACTCATATCTATCTATCTATCTATCACAGTCTACTCATATCTATCTATCTATCTATCTATCTATCTATCTCAGTCTACTCATGTCTATCTATCTATCTATCTATCTATCTATCTATCTTATTCATATCTATCTATCTGTTGGTCTCTCTTGGTCATATCTATTTGTCTGTCTCTCTGTCTATCAATTTATTTATTTATCTGTCTCAGACTACTCATATCTATCTATCTATCTATTTCAGACTACTCATATCTATCTATCTATCTATCTATCTATCTACCTATCTATCTGTTCATATTTATCTGTTTGTTTCTGTTGTTCATACCTATTTGTCTATCTGACTATCTATCAATTTGATGATATATATATCTTCGTCAACTCATATCTATCTATCTATCTATCTATCTTGTTCAATCCATATAGCTAGTAAGCAAACTGTCTCATTCATAGCTTTGTCTCTCTATTTATCTATCTAGTGATCTATCTTGTATATATCTATCCATCTGTCCATTTATTCATCTCTCCAATTCATATCTATCTATTAATCTATCAATCATTCCAATACTTATCTCTTATTTAACATGAATGTAACCATTTTAATTATAACAACCCTTTCTTTAAAAAACAGAGTAAGTGAGAGAATGAAAATGTTAAAACTCAAAAGAAATATTTTGGTAGATTTTCTTCTTGCATTAGATTTTAAAAAATTATGTTGTGCTAATTTTTAGATAACCCTTGAAAATATTGTAAAAAAAGGCTGTAATATCATCCTTACTTGTTTAATATCTTTCTTGTGTGAGAGACTAGTTGTCATATCTGAAAAACTTGCCCAAGGTTTTATGTCTTTCTTTATTCACTTTTCAGACAATCATTTTGCAAAGAAACCTTGTGAAATAAATAATTCTTTTACCATTTCTTTAAGTGAAGCATGAAATTGGATGGCTTCTCTCTGACTAAAAGCAGTGAAAGCCTCTTAAGATTTTTGATAAAGAAAACCCTTTGTATTTAAGTTATCTTCTCTTTAGCCCTTCACCATCAAAGGGTCACATATCATGTTAGTAAATTAAGAGAGGGTGTATCGCAACCTTATTCTTGTTCTTACAAGACAAAGGGATTAAAAATGTGAGGGGAAGACAATTAGGAGTTTTGTTTCAAAAGTATCCAGACTGAATTTGCATTTACCAAGACAGAAGTGAACAATAAATGAAATATAAATTTTCTTCAAAATAGTCCGCTTAGCATTCAACACAATTATTTCATTGTGTGTTCTATTTGTCGAAGCACCTCTGAAACTATTCTTTTGATATGACAGAAAGCTCCAATGAAGGTTTTTAAAGTCCTCCATGTCCTAAAATCCTTATGAGAAGAACATCACTTATGAGCTTATCCTTACTTCTTCAGCAGTGCGCAGCATGTCTTGTTTGTTCTACTTCGATGGTTCATGAGATGAGCAGTAAGTGGCCATACAATAGCTGTTTTGTTTAGTGCTGCTTTAAAGATTTGTTCAAAACAGCATGCAGCAGGCTTTTTCCAGATGTTTCGTTAAAATCCTAATGTTTACAGACATAGAGTATTATTGACAGTTAGTACATTTTAATCAAGATAGTCAACCTTTTTGATTGGGGCTGCAGAATACACCAACTGCATCTCTGCATTAGCGTAAGTCTCCCCCAATGAATGTCCGAGATATGACATTAAACCATCTAATGGTAAGGCTCCAGGTTTAGAGGTTTGGATCATTGCTCCCAGGTTTACTCTGGCCTGGAGTGGTAGCACCTGGTAGGGTCCTATCTATGGGTCAAATAAAACAAACTCTGTATGTGCAAACAAATGACTGATATTAAATTGTGACTGTTATATAGCAATACTTGAAATCATTTAACTATGCGCAAAAAAGAGCTTGGCTCATTTATGAATGTTATCTACAAAATGTGTTTACAAATCACATACATTTCTAGTATATATGTATAAAGTGGATTCGGCATTAAATAATGTACAATGGTTGATATGCCATAAAACCCAACCCAACCAAACCAAGATGATGCCTTCTCCTCACTAAATGGCAAACCATATTTGTCTGTTGCAATATCTCATCTACTGAAAATGATATTGACATAAGCAAAAGTCATACAAGAAAAAAATACATTGAACAAAGTCTGGTATGGAGAGGGTTTCACTCGCACAATCCTGTGTTTTGCAAAAGAATGCTTTAAAATAAAAAGGAATCAGACTTGCTTAATATTTCTTTATGTTGGTATTTACACATCAAGACTAACCAAGTTGGCTTCATACAGTGTTCATAGTTTCAGCTTGAAGAAAAGCTGAGTTTGCCGAGCTAAAGACAAAAATAGTTGAGCATCCATGGGTTAATTTGAAAGTTTGGTGACAATTAAGTTTTTTGAACACATGTGATGAGACTTGGCTGAGTAGGATATAAACCAATATTAATGGGACATTTGGAAGTTATCCATATTTACAAACCTCTCCGCTCGGGCAGGATATGACACAAGGTTGATTTTTAAGCGAAGTTTAACAGGTTTGAATTCAGAGTTTTCCTTCTCCTAGACTAGTTGCCTCACCAAGGCTGAAGAACTCAGTCTGTCCTACTCTTTACCCATAGCTGGAGGGAGAATAATTGGATTCATACCTTTCCTAAAGGTATTAGTGCTATGTGAAATGCAATCAGCTTCGGCCAGTTATCAGTAAAACTTATTATATCCTAGATACAGTCAAAAGGAGAAATAAAGATATAAATATTCAACTAGAACAAGAAAGTCTTTTAAACTAAATAAAAGAAGCATAGCATTTCCAAATGCTCTTCATACAATCTGTCAATGAAAAAGTTTCCAAAGAAATAATTCATATAATAAATGTACTCATACTTTTTATAGGGTTCTAAGGAAAAAAAGTTTTATTCTATGAACAAATTAACCTCAATATGTACACACACACACACACACACACACACACACACACAAATGTATAAAGGAACAAGTTTATAATATATATAATATATACATAAAGGGTCCTTCCTTTAAATGGTGCCAGGCCATGTGCCCTAACTGCCACACAGTAGACACACAACTGGATGCGAACACAGCTTTTATCATGACATGATTATATAGATATTGTGACGTATACTTGCATTCTCCTCATCCATAGCAGTCATCAGCAGACACACAGTAAGAGGAGTAGTGGGAGGTTGCAGACTGGCTACCCCTGTAGTTAAGAAGATTACTTCTCTTTCGCCTGGTTGGCACAAATTGAAAATATGGACAGTTGAAAAGAGAAACGCAATGAGTACAGTTAGGACGAAAAGGCAGGACCACAACCACATGTAAGAAAATAGACAACAGAGAAGAGGCTTGATAGAACATAATTTTCTATCATGCCCACATCGAGTTTTCTTGTTAAACATCACTCCTCAGATAAATCCTCTCCATATCTCTCCTGAACTTTATTGTATGTCTATATTATTTTGTTAGTTAAATGCTAATGGAATAAATGTATCTTATATGGTGTTGAAATTGCTGTTGTGTTTGATTTCATTTTGTTAGTCATTCTAATATATTGTTTCTTGCTATAATTCTTCAACCTGTTGTTGTTACTTTTTTTCATTGTTATCCATGTGTCATCCCTTACAAGCCAACCCAGGTAAATAGGAGGAATCATATATTTTGATTCAGTTATGTGCTTCACGGTTGACTCGTCCGGGACAAAGAATACCAAAATTTCAAGAATATCATATAGAATTGAGAGAAGAGATGTAACAATACATACATACATACATATATATATATATATATATTTTTTTTTTTTTTTTTTTCATCATACAACGTGTGGAAGCACGTGCGATACCCTAGCCTCATCAGCGGCCATCCAGGGTGATAACACAGTTTCGGTAGCTCAAGGCAGTACCGCCTTGAGCTACCGAAACTGTGTTATCACCCTGGATGGCGGCTGATGAGGCTAGGGTATCGCACGTGCTTCCACACGTTGTATGATGAAAAAAAAAAATATATATATATATATATATGTATGTATGTATGTATTGTTACATACATATATATATATATATATGTATATAGATATATATATACATATATATCTATATACATAAATAGATACATATAATGGAATAAGTTCATAATATATATATATATATATATATATAATCATTTCATGATAAAGCTGTGCCCTCATCCGGTAGTGTATTTATGGTATGGTAAGTAGGACACATGCCCAGACACCAGTTAAAGTGGAAACCACTGAGAGGTTCTGGTTGCTAGACCATTATTCTGCATAATCTCGGAAGTTATTCTAGAATCTTGTGCCAAATCTGTGAAAGCTATTACTTTGAGAGCCTTCTTGGGTCAAGGCAGATTCTGTAATCTTGCTCTGCTGTGGTGAGAAAGAAGAGGAACTGCAAAAACAGACTTTGACAACATCAAAAACCAATTTGCATCAGTGAAAGCAAGAAGGCGCAATTGTAATTTACAGTACGGTCATAATTTGTTAATTAAAAGATTAATGATATTAACTTGTATTTTTGTCCAAAAAAATGGGTGACCCTTGTTTAGACAGAAACACAATTATAGTGATTGACATTAACACTACGGTAAATAAACCATGGCACACATTTCCATTTAAATGTATAGCTTTTAGAAAATAAAGTTTCAGTCTCGATTCTTTTAGATCAAATTCATATCAAAGATATATATATATATATACATGTGTATGTGTGTGTGTGTGTGTGTATGTATTTATATATATATATATATATATATGAAATACAATGATAAATATATTAGTTTTTATATATATCTAATATCATGGATGCTTATCTGCAACCACTTGTTTCGTGGCATCTTTATATGACAATCATCAGGCAGAAAAGCAGATAAGCATCCATGGTATTAAATATATATATAAAAACTAATATACATCTATTCATTATTATATTATATAAGAGCTCTATCACAGATATTGAGCACTCTTCAAATTATACACATTTAGTCTGCCACAAACCCAGCAAGTAAGACAGTGAGGTAGTGACAACCATACACAGTCTTAATATATATATATATATATATATATATCCTTTTCAATTGCTACTGCACTGAGGTGTAGGGGAGGGCGGCTCATTGACCTAGTGGGAAGAGTGTTCGCCTATGGTCTTGGAGACCTGGGTTCAATCCCAGATCGTGTCATACCAAAAACTTAAAAAAATGGTACTTGATACCTCCTTGCTTAACACTCAGCAATATAAGGTACGTATCAAGGGTAAAGTGGTACTTTATACCTCCTTGCTTAACACTCAGCATTATAAGGTACATATCAAAGGTAAAGTGGAGCAATCCAGGGAAAGGAGTAGCGCCTCCCCTACACCTCGGTGTATTAGCCTTCTGGTCGCCCTCGACTACGGTCGCCAACTTACTTACTATATATATATATATATATATATTTCCTTTATATGTGTTTGGTCTCTCTCTTCCTCTTTATCTCTTTCTCTCTCTATATATATAGAAAGAGACAGAGACAGAGACAAACAGAATGGTAGAGGGATAAAGACTGAGAGAGATAAAACAATAAAAAGCAACAAAAGAAATAACAAATAAGTAATTTCTGATATAAACTGTTCGATACAATAACTGATTTTTACACTGTTCATCATTTCCAGTCCTGCTATTCCCCACTCAGCAGAACTGTATTCCCTGCCGAGGGCTAAGGGCTGCCTCCCAAAAATATGTCCTGGGGATGACACTAATCTGTATCTGGTTGTGAGCCCCAGTTTTGGAGATCTGGGGAGTGTGGAATACTTCTCGATTGTCATTACTTCCGTGTTCACTCTGACTTCGCGTGGTAGTTATAGTTAGGGTCCTATCTATGGGTCAAAAAGATCTGTTTAAAAATTTTTTTTTTTTTTAGATTTAACTACACAAAAAATGTAAATATCAATGTGCAATATAAACAACTTTATTGGCATAAAATAACCCTAGATAGGGCGATATGCCATTAAAATCAATCAAATCAATCAATCAATAAGTTAGCTAGTTCTACTTATAAGAAAAATAAAGTAAAACGCTCTGATTGTCTGAACATCTGTATCTTTGACACCCTTAATAATCACAAATCTTAGATGTTATAATATCATTGTGTGTTCGCCAATGATCTGGGAGACTTAGGTTCAATCCCAGGTCGGAGTACTTGATACCTAATTACTTAACACTCAGCATTACAAGGTACGTATCAAGAGTAAAGTGGAGCAATCTAGGGAAAGGAATAGTGTCCTCCTGTACACCTCGGTGTAGTTACTATTGAAAAGGGAACCTTCAGGTTGCCCTCGACTATGGTCGCCAACATTACTTTACTTTTAGTGGGTACAACAATTGAGATTCATTTAAACTGCGCCTCAAAACCAGTGAAGCTGCTTACAAATTTAATGTCCAAATGTAATAAAAGTATTTTAAGACTTACCTCTCAAAATAAATCTCACTCGGAAGTGGATTATCATCAGTTGTCTATTATAATACTTTAAAATGAAAATTAGAGGAGGATGCAACCAGAATAATCAAAAGACTTCCCATGTAGAGCATTACATAAACTTCTAAAATCCAATAGCAGCTTTTTAGGGTTTCTTCACTGACTCTCAGTTGATATCAATAGATGTGAAGACAGATATGATAATATCTTAATACCATCAAGTATGCAAAGGTATTGGCCCATTGATAAATTACAACATCTTATTCTTAAGGAAATGATGACAAAGAAAATATCAGTTTTTGCTGGGAAGCATTTATATAAATCTGATTAGTATTACATTCACATCAGTATCCATGCAGAAGTTCTGTTCTACCTTTGTGTGCAGTTAATCCTTGCTAGACTTGACCATACCATGATACGGATATGTGAAACGTACATAGAATGTTCATAACATATATACATAGAACATAGGAATCCCCAAAACACGAAAAACACTTGACGACTTCTTAGTTCAGATACAAAACTTTTTTTATTACCTTTGAGTTAAAAGGTTTTTCAACATAAGGAGAGAGATACTGACTTTTCCATCTCCTCCAAACCACGTGCGCTCCCGACACAAGGCCACGGCGAGCAAGTGAAAGTCAACCTTCTTCCTCCGAGGCAGAACTCAACTCACTGACTTTTTTCAAATCCCCAAAAATCCTCCGCGCACGCTTCCGATGCATGACGTCATTCACATCCCCAAGTCCTATCTGGGATTTCTATTTTGACATCTCTGAATGACACATCCTCCCTGTGCACATGTGAACAACTACGCTCATGTTGCACCTAACTAACCCATGCGCTAAGCGAAAGGTTCTCAGCCTAACAAAACCGAAATGCAAGATATATGAAACGAAATCCCTCGGCCATTATATTACAGACTATTTAAGATAGGAAATCTTAACCCTTGACCAGCCCCTTCTTTCTATCTTTTTGATCTCAACCAAAGAGCCATCTGTTGGTATTTTTTTTGTTTTTGTTGATTACTGCTTCATCTGGTAATCACTGGCAATTGCACATCTTGTGTGCATTTGCTTAGGGTTAGTTTGGATTAATGGCATATCAACCATTGTTGGTTATTTAATACCAAATCCAGCTTTTTACATATATATTAATTATGTGATTTATAAACACATTTTTTTAGATAGACACATTTAAAGGATCAATTAGTTTTATTTCTAACAATTTAGTTTAGCCTGAGTTAACGAAGTTAAAAAATTCCTAGTATTGCTATGAATCACCAACAATTTAATTAAACTTCAGTCATTTGTTTACACACAGTTAAATGATCAGTTCTATTTCAAGCAATTCAATTTAGCATAAATCATTTGTTTGCTTTCAGTTTAAATGTGAAACAGTTCTACTTGACCCATACAAAGGACCCTGTCAGGTACTACCTCTGCAGGCCAGAGTGGACCTCGGTGTGATGGCAACGAAGAGGTACTCTTCATTCTCCAAAGCTCCAGCATTACTGGAGCTTCACTTTCAGATTGTTTGGTGTCATATCTGGGACACTCATGGGGTGGGGTCTTATCCCTCTGCAGAGATGCAATCAGTGTATTCTACAGTCCCAGCCAAATGAGCTAAATAGACGAGGCTTACAGTAGCTGGTGTTCCCAAGTGGTCCCCACTTTTAAGTTCTAGTCAGGCTCAACACTGCTTAACCTAATTGACCATCAAACGTGTATTTATTTTAGCCAAAGTTAACATGTGTATACATGTATATGTATGAGCAAAAGCATGAATCATTGACAATTAAATCATCATTATCATCATCATCATCATCAAAGCATGCTTCCCAATATGTCATTGCTCATGTTAACTCCAATAGACCACACCCAGTGTCTGCACTGAGCTGATGAATGTGAGTATTTGCTAGTCAGCCAACAGTGGTGTGTCCATGTGTAGTAGTCCATTGGAGAGTGTCGTTAATGAGTTCATCCTTACTTCCTCAGCAGTTCCGAGCATGTCTTGTTTCTCTTAATTGTATGATTTGTGTGATGGACAGTAAGTGGCCATACAATTGCTTTTTTGTAGTTTGCCTTGAAATAACTGCACTCCTAACATTTTCAGGAAAATATTCTCTATTGCTGATATTGAGCTCTCTCTATCTATGAAAATATCAAAATATATATATGTATATATATTTATATATATATATAGAGAGAGAGTCTTGCATATGAATAATTATAGTAAAAGTTGGCGACTGTGGTCGAGGGCTACCCGAAGGCTCCCTTTTCAATAGCTACTACACTGAGATGTAGGGGAGGGCGCTACTCCTTTCCCAGGATTGTTCCACTTTACCCTTGATATGTACCTTATATTGCTGAGTGTTAAGCAAGGAGGTATCAAGTACCATTTTTAAAGTCTTTGGTATGATGCGACCTGGGATTGAACCCAGGTTTCCCAGACCACTGGCGAACACTCTACCCACTAGGCCAATGACACTTCTTATATATTTTATGAAAAGTTAATTTCCAATGAAAATTCACGCTATAACTTTATGTATTTATGATGGTCTCTTGTGCAAATGTTTGTTTCATTCTCTAAGTATCTTGAAGAAATGGCTGTATCACCTGGTCTTAAGTTCACCATATTCCTTGAATCTGTGATAATTCCAATGTAACCTTTGATTTCATAGTCAGTCAGGACAATATCCTATTACTGAGCTTATATCTTTTGATCTAATGTGTTATAGCTTATGATTGCATGTTGAAAAAATATGAAAATCTGCAAGAAGAATGTAGAAGACATGCTTGGAAGAATTCTAGTAGTATACGCTTTGGTTTGGTTTGGTTTGGTTTCTTTGTTTAATGGCATATTAACCTTTGTAGGTTGTTTAATACCAAATCTATTCTCCTAAAAGAACAGTAGTGGTACTATTTAACCCATAGCTAAGGGTATTTGCCCGAAAGTGAACGTAATAACGTGACTGGAGTACGAACTCACTTACTACGATTCCACAATCCATCGCTTTAACCATTACACCATGAGGACACCCCCAGTATATACTTTACTAATGTGTCTGTTGACATCACTTTCAGTAGATGAGATATTGCTACCAAAGTATATAAACTGGTCAACTAATTTCAGAGGCTTCTTATTTAATGAGGAGATGGCATCATTTTGATTGAAACTCTGTTTTATCTGAATTCCCATAAAGACTGATGACTCTTGCTGCTGGTTTCAGGCTATGCAGAAGAGATTCAGATTGGGCTGGTGTATTTGCAACAAGTTCTTGATCATCTCAGTAGTCTGCATCAGTGTTAGTTTTCTCTGTATATATTACACACGATAAACATCAATAGATTTAATGAAGAGAAGGATGATATTAAGGAAATCAACCAATGGATGATAAGACAAATGTAAAAAGAACAAAAAAGGATTTAGGCTCATTTAGCATAGTGTTAATTAACTGTTTAATTAGCAAGAGAAGTTCTCAGAGATTTTGTTTCCTTTGGCGGATGTAGAAAGTGAAGTTTCGGTTTTATAACTGTTTGAAACCTGAACTAATTTTTGATTTTTTTGATTTCTTAGCTGAAAAGTTCCCGAATGACATTCAAGTGAACATATATATATATAAATATATATATATATATATATATATATATATATATATATATAAATATATATATATATATATATACACACACACACACTACTTAAGATTCTTAAAATAAAATGTTTCGGAAATATTGGATTACTTTAGCCAAATTTAGTACAAAATCATAAAAGGCAAAATTTTGTTAGAATTTCTTTCTTCTATATAAAATAAAGGACAAAAATTAGGCACAGTAGACAAAATTATTCTGCTTTAGATCAGTCTTTTATCAGTTTATGGTTCAAATTTTGCTGGTACAATAGTCTTTGAAAGGTGATCCAATCTTTGCAAAACATTTCATTTAGAAAACTTGAGTAATCTGAATGTAATAGATGAATTTTGCTTCAAGTAAATAAAGGCAAAATATCCACACTTAGACATTAATATTGATTACATTTTTTATTTCCATTTTTTTTTTCATTTATAAAGGAACATTCTGAGATTGGAGACATAAATCTTGACTAAAAGGTTCAATGGAAGTTTTTGAAGAGAAGAACTTTATATATTTCAAGAAGGATTATATATATATATATATATATATATATATATATATATATGATAATATACAGACATATATTGGTTAGACAAACATAATACATTTATATTAATTTTGAAATGGGCACATATATTCATATATATACACACAGACATTCATATTTGTTTTGTATAATCACTAGTATTGTAGTCATAAAAAATGGGATTATATTTATGAACATAGCCAAACTCTGTAAGATTAGAGTGTTGAATCTGTGTGCTTAATCACATTTTAGCTCCTCAAAAAGGATTAGAGTATTAGAAAAGGATTAGTGTATTATCTGCCATAAACTGAAGATTCCTGCTCACATTCCATATATTCATCAAGGTTATTTGTTTAACTTTTATTGAAGTCTTCCCCAATATAGAAAACATAAAAAGTTGTCATATTATTATGACAGTGAATAAACACACAAACGCTGCACTTTAATCTGAAAAGAAGTCAGGAATAGATGATTGAAGAAAAGAAAAACTCTCACTGCTTTATATATATATATATATATATATATATATATATATATATATATATATATATATAATGAATATGTATTAGTTTTTATATACATCTAATAACATGGATGCTTATCTGTGGCCACTGGTTTCATGCCATTTTATTATGACAATCATCATCATCTGTCTGATGATTGTCATAATAAGTCAGCATGAAACCAATAATTGCAGATAAGCATCCATGCTATTAAATATATATAAAAACTTATATATATATATCAATTTATAATTATTATTATATCATAGCTTTATCACTGACATTGAGCACTCTCCAAATTATACTGCATTTAGTCTGCCATAAACCCACCAAATGAGATAGTGACAACAATATATCATTATACATATATATATATATATATATATATAAGTAGTAAAAGTAAAGTTAACGACCGTAGTCGAGGGCAACCAGAAGGCTCCCTTTTCAATAGCTACTACACCATGGTGTAGGGGAGGGTGCTACTCCTTTCCCAGGATTGCTCCACTTTATCCTTGATACATACCCTATAATGAGGAGTGTTAAGCAAGGAGGTATCAAGTACCATTTTTAAAGTCTTTGGTATGACTCAACCTGGGATTGAACCCCGGTCTCCCAGACCATTGGTGAACACTCTACCCACTAGGCCAATGAGTCGGTTATGTATATATATACTAGTAAATATATGTGCCCTCTGGACACAAGAATTTAAGTTTTAATGCATATAAAATATTATAGCAAATTATGAATATACCAACAAACTAAATAAGAAGGCATATATATTATGTTTGTTTTTATTTTGTTTAGATTAATTTTCCTGTAAAATCATAAATAAGTTTGTTTTTGATATGTTTGGTCATAAAACAGTTGCATTAGAAATCAATAGCATCAAGTAATTATTTATTAAACTTGGTTTTGTTAAAGCAAAAATCCGAATTATTCACCCCATACACAATGTAAACCTCTATTTCTTAGTGATGTATACATAGACATTGGAGGATTTTTAATACTTTTATAACAAGGATTGTTTTGAAGCAAATCCACCTCAGCTAGACTTTAATAGAGTCATTGTTAATAAATAATAAGAGGTTGATTTAGATTAAATAATGGTTATTTAATGATAATTGAGAATATATCATGAATAAATAACAAAGGGAATTGTGACATTGGTGGTGGCAGAGTTCCAGTTACAGATAGACACACATAATTTTCATTATACTAAGATATATACATTTCTATAAAGATGTATATATAAGGATTAATCTATATATATATCTTTTTTTGCATTACCTTAACATATATTGATATTTATATGTGTATATATCTATATATATATAGATAGATATGGAAAGAAGTCTTCCAAGAAAAGAACTTATAGATTTCAAGAAATATTGTAAATATCTATGTAACTATATATATATATATATATATGCATGTATATACCGGGCCATTGGACAAATAAGTAGAGTATTCGTCAATGGTCCAGGAGACGGGGATCCAATCTCAGGTTGAGTCATACCAAAGACTCAAAAAATGGTACTTGATGCTGCCTTGCTTAGCACTCACCATTACATGGTTAGGATTAAGGGTAAACGAGTGTTCTGGATATGACACTAAACAATCTGATGGTGAGGTTCCAGCAGTGCTGGAGCTTTGGGGAATGTGGAGTACCCCTTCATTACCATTGCTCCCAGGTCCGCTCTGGCCCGGAGTCCTAGCACTTGACAAGGCCCTATCTATGGGTTAAATAGAACTAACAGCATACTTATGCTAAAATGAATTGTTTGAGTAAACTGAAAAGCTTGAAATAGAAATGTTTTTGACAATTAAACCGTACTTACATTTAAACTACGGGATTATGCTTAACTTGAAATAGAACTGTTTTTTGACATTAAAACTGTTGAAATAGAAATGTTTTTGACAAACTGTGTACTTATGCTAAACTGAATTGTTTTAAATAGAACAGATTATTCACATAAAAATGGATTTGGCATTAAATAACCTACAAAGGTTGATATGCCATAAAACCCACAAAACCAAACCAATCAATTTCATCATTATCTACTATGATTATATAAAACAAATACAAATATTGGTTGATGTATAAGTGAATGTATGTGCATGTATATATATATATATATATATATCGTCATCATGTCATGCTCTTAGCATAGATTTCCCTAACTCTTTTTTGCCATCCGTCTCTATTATCCATTGCTTCTGGCAGGTCTTCTAGACAACTTCCTGTATCCATACAGAGTTGTTGTAGATAGGTTCTAGCTGGTTGTCTTACACTTGTGTATCCGTGTGAACGGGTCCATAGGAGAACGTCGCTTGAAACAAAAAACAGTAGTTGTAATATTTAACCCTAGATGGCTTTGGCATTGAATAACCCACCAAACAAAGAAACCAGACCAGAATAACACAAATGCCAAGTCCTCTACCCCATTGCTCATCCCTTGGACAATGTCAGTTTCGTGAAGGGAGTATAGCATGCAACCTTGCTGAGGTCTGTGCCAAGATCCAAACACACATCCATAATCTAGTGAAACAGAAAAGTGCTATAAATAGATCGATATACATATTTACCAACCCCTCCGCTCAGGTAGGATATGACACAAGGTCAATTTTTTAAGTGGAGTTTAACAGGTTTTAATTCAGAGTTTTCCTTCTCCTAGACTAGTTGCCTCACCAAGGCTCAAGAACCTAGTCTGCCCTACTATTTTACCCACGGCTGGAGGGAGAATAATTGGATTCATATCTTTCCCAAGGGTATTAGTGCAATGGGAAATGCAATCAGTCTCGTCCAGGATTTGAACTCCTGTCACCTTGTCCATATCCTACGACGATAACCATTACACCACGGGCACCTCCATAGATAGATAGATATAGATACACAGACAGAGATACTTAATATTATTCAACATACATAAGTAAATATATCTATTTTGAAATATAATATCTATGTATATCTTATATGTGCCTACATTCACTTATACATCAACCAATATTTGTATTTGTTTTATATAATCATAGTAGATAATGATGAAATTGAAGAAAATTTACAAATCATGTAATCCAAGTAAAAAGTATGTTTTCCTTTTATCCTTTAGTTTGTTTAAAAAAATTTTTCATTGCTTTTTATATTTTGACTGGACATTTTTTTTTCTACTTGAGGATATAATTTTCTTTATTATGTCTAAAAAAGTGTATATTTATATTTTTTGAATAATTCTTCTTAAAATCTTTATATTTCTTATCCATTATGATTTAATGTATTATTTCTTATGTTTACCTTTTAGCTTTTTATGGAAAGACGTACAATATCTATCTATCTGTGTGTGTGTGTGTGTGTGTGTGTGTGTGGTTACATCTTTTTCATGTTATCATATTTTGTTCATTTTTTTACGTGAGCTGGAAATGTCAGTTTAACAAATCCAAAAAAAAGACCAAAAAAAAAAAAGAGCAACAAAAATTCTCTAATTGTTGTTGATGGAGGAAATTTTTTAAAACTTTGTTTTACTTGTTCTGTAAGACTTGGCTTTTCGGAGGTTTATGGTATAAATCTTTATTATTATTTAAAACATTCACTTTATTTGAAATAGTTACATGTAAAGTCCTGGTCAAAATTATCAGTAACATGAAGTTTCAGTACATAATCTAAATTATATCCTGAAAAAAACATAAAACAAATCAAGTGACATAGTGTTAGTTTACTGACAAGTCATAGTTAATAAAGAACCGCAAAAAATAGAATAAGTTTATACAAAGTTGGTTATTTTATGTTTATTTCTGAAGATATAACAAAAAAAATGGAAGTGTGCCAATAATAGTGACAAAGACTGTAAGTTTATTTGATGATATTATCCTGTACAATACTTTGGCCAATAAATACTAAATCTCTCAAAAATTTTGAATCCAGACAAAATCTTTTCAATAAAACATGACCTAGATAAAATGAAAAATATTTGTTGTATATGATGTGGAGGTTCATCAGTTAAGAATTTAGGATTATGTCTTTACTTAAAATAAGTGATAAGACATATATTAGTCATTTATTTTCCATGAGATTTTTCTAACTCTGAGAATGAAGAGTTCCAGCAAATTATTCTTTTTTACCGATTACCATTCAGCATGCTTTGATTTCTCAAACCAATTTCTCACAGACATGCTTCACTGCATTTGATACAGACTTATATGTGCATTTTTTTATCCATTATCAAAAAACTAGGCTATCCTTTGTTTTAAAATTGGAGATTTTTTTTTCTTCTAAAGTGAATTCATGCAAATGACTATCACCAAAATGGCTAACTTTAGATCATTATCTCTGTACTTTACACACTGAACTCAAGTACCATGGGATAGGAAACGTAATAAAAATAGAAATATTAAACTTTTAGTCTGGTGTTGCTGAAGCATTTTTGAGCTTCTTCTTAGCAGATAGGGTTCTAGAGGATCTTGGAAAAAAGTCATGGTACAAAATAAAAGAAAATAAAAATATCCACAAAATATCCACCATTTTCAATTATTTCTTCATTTAATTTCAATCAAACAGAAAATAAAAAAAAAAGATTTTTTTTGTCTGAAACTTTGAGATGAGTTCTTCTTAAAGTTCAATGAATCTTTTAGATTTATTGATTCATTGATTTTAACGGCACGTCAATCCATCTACGGTTATTTTGTGCCTAAATATTAGGGAATCTTGTTTATTGTATGTTCATACTCACATTTTCGTGCCGTTGAGTCTTTTGTTTGATTTGTGAAATGGTGCAAGCAAAACTTAATAATTCTTAAACACATATATAATCCATCAATGGAATCCTAACAGACACAACGAATTCCTGGTGAAAGGGAGTAATGGCAATGAAGGAGTATTCCACATTACCCAAGTCTCCAGAATAATAGCTTCCCTATCAGATGCGTTTTAGTTTCATACCAAGGATATCCCTCTTATTTTAGGAAGGGTCGTACACCACTTCAGGGAATACAGTTATCATATTTTACCACCACCCCCACTAACCAGGCGGAATCTTTTGAACACATCTCAGCTTTGTCTTTTATTTTTCTCACAGTTTAGTGAGTGGAATTTTTATCTATTGCCATGTCAATAGTTGCTCTGTTTATCCGAGAATAAGCAAATAAAGTTGGAATTCTAGTTCAGACTGTATATAGCACATTCATATGGATGCTTTTTTGAAAGGCAGGATTCCAAATCTCCATGCAATTGCTGCTTATTTTGATTACAGTCTAGTCACTGGCAATTGTAGACAGAAACAAAAATCTATGAATTCAAACAGGAACAATCTACTATTGAGGTAGTTTCATTAAAATTACTGTTGTATCTGTTGTGATGCTGGCAAAAAAAAGATATGGGGAACACAAAAAGGTTGATTGAAAAACATATATATAGAAGTAACAGAAACAAGATACAAGTGAACCTGGTTAAATAGTAGTTAGTTAATAGGAAACCGAGATTCCAGTGGGGTAGAGTCTATCCATCCACTACATGATTGGTATCACAGGTGATTGTGTCACGTGAGTCTGGTCAACTCCCTCTGAGTCTCCATTACCATGTATTTATGGAGGAGGGTAAGTCCATTATGTAGGGAGTACTATAGTATCTATTTTCAAATATTGTCATATAGACATCTGTCAATGAGATTGCTTAATTTCAACAGTATGCCAAAGGTTATTTTATGCCAAAATGTTAGGGAACTATTTTTACTGTATAAGCATATTTACATTTTTTTGTATGGTTGCTTTTTATACAATTTGTTTTTTTTTTTTTTTTTGCTCATTGTCCAGAATAATTTTTAAACAGATTTATTTTACTCATAGATAGGGCCATAACAGATACTACCACTCTGAGTCAGAGTGGACCTGGGAATAATTCCAATAATGGAGTACTGCACGCTCCTTAGATCACTAAAACTGGAGCCTTGCAGTAAGATGCAGTTTAGTGTAATAATCAGGACATTGCTTTTTGCACGGTCTGACCTCTCAGCAAAAGGTATATTCATTGTTTCTAATCCCCATTGTAAAAGAACTGTTGGTTTTGAATTCAAAGTTTTTCCTTCTCTTTGACTGGTTGCCTTTACCCAGGCTAAAGTACCCATTCTGTCCTGCTATAAACACAAACAGCTTCTCTTGGTAATTCATAAGTCTCACTTCAATGGCATTTGAAAATGAACAATAAATTTGTCTCCTGTCCAATACTCTTACCCTCAAGCTTGTACACAATGCAATCTTTAAAAAAGTTACGAGAAGATTTGATAAAATTGGATAATTTCATGAATAAATGATGAATCAATCTTGGCAGGTTTCAAAAACAAGTGTCTGCTGATTGTCTGTGATTCTTTCTTCAATCTCATTGTTTGGATCATTGCACAAAATGGCATTTGTTGTTGGGCTGTAAGGAGCATTGTTTTGCACAGATTGCTTTCTGTTTGATAAAGACATCCTGTAGGTGTGGGACTGTCTGCTTTCACTAGATATATTATATAACTATCGTATTCTGAAGCTCAGAACTGTTGCTGAATTCCTCTACTCTGGCCCCATGATAAGAATGGGCAGTAGCTTTTTTGGTAGTAAACATTCATACAGTTCACCTACAAAGAGATTTCTTCTCACTCTCTCTCTCTCTCTCTCTCTCTCTTATTCTCTGTTTTATTGTTAAATGTATTAGAAGAGATAGCAAATAGCATTTAATTACGCCCTAGATTTTTTTTTTTTTTTTGGCTTTTGATCTTGCCAAACAATTCTTTAAGGATGTTCTGTACTTAGTAACAGTTTTAAGCAATTTACTTATATATATATATATATATAAGTTAAGTAAAGTAAAGCTGGCGACCATAGTCAGGGGTGACTCGAAGGTTCCCTTTTAATAAGCTACAACACCGATGTGTTGGGGAAGGCGCTACTCCTTTTCCTGGATTGCTCCACTTTACCCTTGATCCCTACTTTATAATGCTGAGTGTTTCGAGTCTTTTGTAACACTTGACCTGGGATTGAACCCTGGTCTCCCAGGCCATTGGTGAACATTCTTGCATAGAAGACTAAGTGACAACAAGTTTCCTCAGATCTCAAGGATTCTTCAAAGTATCCAAGCTGATTATAGAAGTTTTATACTTTGAATAGTCTCATTTTGTCTTTTTTTTCTTTTTGTTTTGTTTCGCTTTCTTTTATTTTCACACATTAGTCTATGGCAACAGCACAATCCACTAACACTTGATCTGAACTTCAATCCTGGAGTGTGATATCTTTGTATTTTAAAGTCTAGAGAATTTTATGTTTTCTTTTCTAGGACAGATTAAGGCTTGTGTTAATACAATTTGTCAGTTTGGTCAAGTTTTTTTGCACAGTTTCCAGTGGATCCTCTTCCTCACTCTGTCATGCCTAGCCATGTATTGTGTCACATTAGCTAAACACAGCCTACCCTTGTTATTTTCTTTCACATTATTAATTTTGGCTTTGACAAAATTAGTCCTTATGGCATTATTTTGAGCAGCTGTTAGTAATCTTTCAGTTTCTCTCTTTAAGTTTCCTCTGCTTAACCATGTCCAGATCATCACATGTACAATTTCTTTACTTTATCTCTTGAAGAATACGTACAGTTGTTTTTCTTTACACTTTTGTTTTCTAGATTTTTTGGTTGTTGTTTTCCTGTTTCTTCTCGAGTTATTTCTTTTGTTATTGCGGTTACTAGCTGCTCTAACTATTCTCTCTTTGTTCTTTTTTATATATTCTTTGATTATTTTTTGTAGCCATGCAAACTTCTTCCTCCTTCTTTTCTTGACACATAGAGTCTATATCATTTCTCAAGAGTAAGACTTTGTGGATTGTCATCAATTTTCTTGTTCTATGGTTCATATTTCTTAATTTCTTTCTTGCCCAGATGAAGAAGGGTCCAGAGTATCTTACAAGAGAGACAGCCCATGTAGTTATTTCTTTGATTAGATTTCTGCAGGAGAGTTTAGTTTCCAGAAGTTCTTCTTACATACTTCTTTCTTACCTTTTTTTCACCATTATTAGCTTGATAGAGTCCACTTCTAATATTCCTTGGTATTTGTAGCTTTCTTTTTGTCCAATAATTCTGATTGGGCAGTTCTCTTCCTTTATTTACATCACACTAAGTGAGCTGATGACCAGTATAGACCAGCAAGGATTGAGCATTGGCTCGGGTCCAACCTTTCCCTCCCCTAACCCCTGCTATAATCTGCCCTTCGGCTCATTTGACCTTGTGTTGAGTCTTGTTTGGTGGGAGGCAGAGACAAATATATATTCTGTTGCGTAGAACCAATTTTTGCTTTTATATAATTTGTCTTTACTGTGTTATTTTATATTGCTCTTAACACATCACTCAATAAGTCCCGGGTTTAACTAATAAAACAACAACTTTTAGGCAAAATTTGACTTTGATCATCAACATTGGCTCCTTCTAGGGTGATACGCTGATTTCAATGCTTCTCTAACAATTCCATGCCTTTTTTGTAGAATGATTTGTCTTCGGCCTCAATTTGAGCCAAATATCTCTCCCTGGAGCATTCTTTTGAGGTCTGCAAACAGACAGCAGTCACTGAGAATTAGATCTGGAGAATAGGGTGGGTGCAGAAGCAATTCAAAGTGCAATTCATGTAGTTTTGCCATCGTTGTGATTGACTTCTGACACGGTGCATTGTCTTGGGGAAAGGGCACATTTTTTAAAATCATTTGTTGCTGTTTTTTGGCTATTTCTCATGGTAATCTATGAACAAAATACGTTGTGCCTCCCAAAATACGGAGGCCAAAAATTGCATACTGATGTTTGCGTCTTTGGTCGCTTTGGACGGCTTTCACCTGCTGCTCTCCTCTCAGCTGACAACTGATTTGACCCTGGAGTTAAGCGGCGGATCCATATTTAATCCATTGTTACATATTTATGCAAAAACTCATTTTTGTTGCGTTGAAACAGTTGCAAACAACGCTCTGAATCGTCGACGCGTTGTTGCTTGTGATCGACTATGAGCAAACGCTGCACCTACTTTGAACACAGCTTTCTCACTGACGAGCGTTCATGTAAAATGGTGAATACACTGTCTTCTGATATCTTCAACTTCTCTGCTATCTCACTCAACTTAAATTTACGATCGGCCAAAACGAGTTAGTGGAGTTATTTTTGAGTTTTGCGCGACAACTACCGAATTCGGGCGACCTGAGCGTTCAGTATCATTTGTGTCTGTACGACTGCGTTTAAAGTTTGCATACGACCTCTTAACCATTGTTTTCGACGGAGCAGAGTCCAAATAACACTTACCAAGCCATTGCTTTGATTGAACAGTATTTTTTCCATCGGGAAGCAATGCTTTATCAACACACAAAATTTAGATTTTTCCATTGTTTTGAAAATGTACAACAGTAAAGTAAGTAAAGATAGCGACCGTAGTCAAGGGTGACCCGAAGGCTCCCTTTTCAATCGCTACTACACCAAGATGTAGGCAGGATGCTACTCCTTTCCCTGTCTTGCCCCACTTTACCCTTGATCCGCACCTTATAATACTGAATGTTTAGCAAAGCGGTATCAAGTACCATTTTTTGAGTCTTTGGTATAACTCGACCTGGGATTGAACCCAGGTCTCCTGAGCCATTGGCGAACACTCTAACAATTCCTCCTCCTCATCATCATCATGTCGTGCCGCTAGCACGGATATCCTTGACCCTCTCTCGCCACTTCCCCCCAATCGTTCATCGCCTCCGGCAGGTCTTCAGGGCTACATCCTGTATCCTCACATAGCTGCTGTATGTATGTTCGCGCTGGTTGTCCTGCTTTTGTTCGGCCATATGTGGGGGTCCTTAGGAGTACATCACTTATGAACTCGTCCCTGCTTCTCCAGCAGTGTCCTGCATGTCTGGTTCGTCTAACTTGGATAGTTTTCGTGATGGGAGGCAGGTGACCGTATAGTTGGTGCCTTGTGGGGTGTTGCCGCCAGGACTTAACCATTATCTTCACTTAAATAACTGTAATTTGTAAACTAATAATCCGATTGGGTTCAAATTTTGACTAGTGCCATTTGAAGGTTATCACTTTATAAGAAATCTTATGGATTTTTTTATTAGTGGCGCCATCTATATGCTAGGCCCGGGACTTATTGAGTGATGTGTTAGTTGCGAGTTATTGGACATCAACTAGGAACGTCACTTGCAATTACTACTCTATTCCGTTCAAAGTATTTTGAGTCTCTTATTCGTGGTCTTGGACAAGAATAAATTAAAGTTGATCAATCATTATGTTATACTAAGTATAACTAAATAAAAAAAATCACAATTCAAGCTTGGAGAGAAAATATTTTCTATCTTAAAGCATATTTTTCAGCGTTATTTTCTTCTTCTTCTTCTTCTTCTTCTTCTTCTTCTTCTTCTTCTTCTCTCTCTCTCCCTTTATATATATATATATATATATAAATTAAGTAAAGTAAAGCTAGCGACCATAGTCAAGGGCGACTCGAAGGTTCCCTTTTCATTAGCTACAACACCGATGAGTAGGGGAAGGCGCTACTCCTTTCCTTAGATTGCTCCACTTTACCCTTTATCCCTACTTTATAATGCTGAGTGTTTCGAGTCTTTAGTAAAACTCGACCTGGGATTGAACCCTGGTCTCCTGGGCCATTGGTGAACACTCTACCCACTAGTCTAATGGGCCGGTAGAAATATTATATATATGTATATCTATCTTTATAGAATGCGAGTCTAAATCCGTATGATGAATTCTACAGTGACTTTTAATTTATTTCTATGTTGTTATTACATTTAATATGATATATATATATATATATATAAACTACAAGAATCGAGTAACATTTACTTTAAGAGACGGTTATTTTCGTTTTCTCTTTTCGAAAGATAAGTTTTACTAAAGACCTTTTGGAAATAAAAATTTGACAAAAAATGTCATCAAATTCAACCAGACATGGAATCAACTGTTTTACTTTCAAATGGATATATACGCAACAACAACAACAACAACAAACAACAACAAAGAAAGAGATCAAAAGAAACAAAATGCCCAACAAATATATATGTTGGTTGGTTGTTTGGGTTTCATGGCATATCAACCTTTGTTGGTTATTTAATGGCAAATCCATTTTTATTCAAATAAACACTCCTATTTCAAACAATTAAGTTAAGCATAAGTACACAGTTCAATTGTCAAAAACATTTCTACTTCAAGCTATTTAGTTTATTCAAACAATTCAGTTTAGCTTAAGAAGAGTTTCCATGCCAAAACCTCTTCTATTTTAAACAATTCAGTTAAGTATACAAAAACAGTTCCATTTTAAGCAATTCAGTTTAGGATAAGTACGTAGTTTACATGCAAAAATAGTTCTATTTCAAACAATTCAGTTTAGCATAAGTATATAGTAAAATAAAACCAAAGAAAATTGAGTCATCTAGAAACTATGCAAGATTTTTGCGAAGAGTCTTTTCAAATAATCCTTCCTTTGAAGAAATACAATTTTAGATTTCATACCAGCATCTTTAATATTATCATCATCTTTATCTTTAATATGCAGGTTTTTTTGAGATTTGTATTTATTAACCCAACCTCTCTGCAAGAGCAAAATGCGATTCAAGTTCAGTTTTCAAGCGTTCCTGAAGTTTTCTTTCTCCTACATCGCTTGTCACACCAAGGTCAAAGAGTCCAATCTCAGCCCAACTATTTAACTTTAACTGGAGAGAGAATAATCGGAGTCCTATATTTCCCAAGAATATTAGCTCTATATGAAATTCAAACAGCTAGGTCCGAGATTTGAACTCGGGTCGCCGTGTCCATTTCCTACGATTGTAACCATCACATCACGCGCGCTCGATTTTTACGCCTCGGTAATAAAGGTGAGTATTATGCAAGAAAATTACATATTAACTTTTTTTTCCATATATGAGACGGCTGGAACAAAAGTTTACTTATATTGTGGAGATTAGAAAAAAGAAAAAAGAAAATAAAGGAAAAAAAAAAAATTCAAAATGTGTAGAAATTACCTGAAGCCCCTGACAGGAAGTAGAGACAGCGCATGCTCGGAGAAAGGTCTTTCCCTACACAAAAGAGAAAATTTACCTCACTTCAGCCTTCACTGTAGCATTGAACGGAAACTCTTTCACGTGACCGCTAGCAGCGAACACATGTGCTGATCAGGTCTGGTCATGTCTGCTGTTAGCGAGCCGACGCCGCCGAAACAAACATTATGAAAAAAAAACGTCTCCTGGACACGACCACCCCGACTTTGAATTTATCAACCACCAAGACGACTATTACATTTCAACGCCTTATTTGGGAGAAATGACTGTTCTCTAACAGTCCAGGAAGACATTCTTCACTTCAGAGTAACTGTATGAAACCCCAAAATAAAGTTGACATTTAAAAGGTATTTTAGTCTCTTTTCTTCCTTCCTTCAGGAATTCTGTTGCAACCTTCACAGACAAGAAGACGCCAACGAATTGATTAGAGTAGAGAAGAAAACAAACCGAGTCAGATACGAGTATCAAAACCCAAAACCGTATACTACCAACCAAACGAAACAAATTCTCCTTACCCCCAGAATATCTATGGTCCAAGCAAACAAATTTATAAAAAACACTTTTATTTCATACTGTCACAGATTAATAGCTATTGTCACCGAACTGTTGTTAGGTTATAATTTTGTTTATGCTTGTCTGAGCTTATTTCTGCTGCAAGCTTTTTGTATTTTTGTCTGAATGCTTTTGCTCTCGATACCGTGTAAATTTTATGTTTCAAGACATCATGTAAACTATACAATTTCCTATTTTTAATCGTTACGAACCGGATGATGTCTAGACGTCTAGACTTATGTTCTCACAAGAGTCCACTGACCTAGCTCTGTGGGACATTTTCTCGTTTCCAAAACTAAAAATTGCCCTAAGACAATTACAAATATTAAAACTGCCCTCCAACTTTCACGAAAGTTAAATTTAGCTCCAACAAATTCTAAAGTGTCCGTGCAAATTATATGCGATATCTTTCTTTTAATTAATTAGGTTTGCGTGTTATACACGAGTGCGTATTATGCACGGATAATTAGAGTGGATAAGATATAACTTATAATCACTTTTCAGTCTTGCAATATTTGAAAAGTCCAGCGTAAAATTGAGAGGAGGGCTTTCTACAAATGTGTACAGGACAACCTGCCTATGTAGGCGCTCTTAGTTCAATGGTTAATGTCGTATGGAATGGACACGGTGACTCGAGTTCAAATCCTGGACGAGGCTGTTTGCAATTCACATCGTGCTAATACCTTTGGAGAAGGTATGAATCCAAACTATTCTCCCTCTAGCGATGGGTAAATAGTTGGGCAGACTGGCTCTTTCGCCTTGGTATGGCAACCAGTCTAGGAGAAGGAAAACTCTGAAATAAAATTTATCATACCACACAAAAAATAACCTTGTATTACATCCTGCTCATGTGGAGGGGTTGGGTAAATATATATAGGCCAACCTGCGTAATTAAGTCAAATCAGAGAAGGGGAGGCACCGTTTGTTTGTTTGTTTGTTTGTTTGAGTTTTATGGCATATCAAACTTTGTTGGTTATTCAATGCCAAATTCATATTTATTCAAATAAACAGTTCTATTTCAAACAATTCAGTTTAGCGTAAGTCTTAAGTACACAGTTTGATAGTCCAAATCATTTCTATTTCAAGGCATTCAGTTTTGTCAAACAATTCTAATTCAAACAATTTAGTTTAGAATAAGTATAGTTTTTCTTTACACAGAGTTAAACGTCAAAATAGTTCTATTTCGAACAATTTAGTTCAGCGTATTACTGCTTAATGTCAAAAACAGTTATAGTTCTAGTAATTCAGTTTAGCATCGGTATGCAGTTTAGTTCTATTTGACCCATAGATAGAGCCCTATCAGGTGCTACCACTCCGGGCTAGAGTGGACCTAGGAGCGATGGCAATGAAGGGGTGCTCTGCATTCTCTAAAGCTTAGCATCAGATTGTTTAGTGCCTTATCTAGGACACTCGCAGGGGTCTTACTCCTCTCCAGAGGTGCAGTCGCGGTGTATTCTACCGCCCCAGCCGACTGGGCAAGGGAGGTTCGGTGGTATATTACCTATAGAGCTTATAGGATACACATTTTTTCTAGTCTTAAAATAAGCAATAAAAACATACTTAAGAACATTCTAGAAATTTAGGATCAAAACCGCATTAGCATTTAAGTTATATTTTTATATTTTTCAACCAATCAGCTAAAAACATAGAATTGAACATTCTAGAAAAATTGGATCGGAAGTGAACTAACAGAAAATATTAAGGCTCGAAAATAAAATAGTAAAATACAAATCTGATTGGTCAATAAATGTCTACGCGCCAAAATTTTAGGACGATTCTTTGATCCACCTGTAGGATATAAATAACACAGAGTTTGGGAGCCATTGACACAAACTTACTCAGACGAACACGCAAGCTTACACACAGACGAAGACAAGCCACTAAGCCAGTAAAGCAGTAACCGATACTATGTCCGGCAAATTCCTTTCCTTCCTCAACTAAAGTTCATGACCTATTCTTCAGATGGCCGAGAATCACATTCAAAAGAAAAACCCGACAAACTTCTTTCATCAACGCGACACGCTGTCGCCACAATCATAAAACCCGCAATGAACTTAATGTAAGTAAGAACGACTTATTTACGGACTCCGTTAACATGAACATACACACATCTTTAAACAAATTTATTTTCTTCTTGTCAAACTTTATTTTCCAAAAGGCCATTTACACATCATGTATTCTGTTTGTTTTCATATTCTGTTATATGCATATTAAATTGGTTGTTGTTTAATGTTCGTTGTGTTCTATTCCGTTACTTTCACGCGATTGTAAAGTTTTGTGTTGTATTTGTGGTGGGAATAATTCAGAGAGGAATACCCGTAAATTACGGACGCACATCTACTGAAATAACCAAATTACATACAACCCCCACAAGCTGGACTACGACCTTGAAGTTCAATAGAAATCCAATCACATTGTTGCATTCACTTTCAGACTATTACTCTGGATAGAGGTATGAATCTTCCAACCCTCCCCTGCCAATTATGAGTAAAATATTATTTCTTTTGTTCTTCTACAAGGATACCTTTGGCATTAAATAACCCACCAAGGCTGACATGTCATCAAAAAAAGAAAAAAAAAACTAACTCAGAAAAAACAAGAAAAAAACAGGGTCACCCCAGTGAAATAAGAGGTGGCTATCCATCGATGTGCCGTTGAAGTTAAGAAGTGATCAATTTTGACGAAACTGCATAAATGAATCAATTAAAACAGTCGAAAATGTTTGTTGCTGTTTTTTTTTTCTTCTTATGAGGCTGCTGAGTTGAATTTTTTTCTCGCATCTACATAGCTAACTTTGCATATCTATCATGTTGAATATTTGAAAGCATTCTTGACATTTTTAACATTTTTTTTTAATTTTGCGTTTTTTTCCTGTTTTAATTCATTCATTTCATCACTTTACTTCTCTTACTTTCTTGTCAGCGAAGTTTTCTGTACGATGGGGAGTAATTGTAAGTACGGTCTGATGTACATTAGAGGAGATTCCTTGCATTATGAAATATAATATATAATATCTATCTATCTATCTATCTATCTATCTATCTATCTATCTATCTATCTATCCCCTAATCTCTTGACCTCTCCCCATATATATATGTGTGTGTGTGTGTGTGTATAGTTTATATATACATACATATATATATGTATATATAAATACATATATACATATATATATATATGTATATATACATATATACATGTGTGTGTGTGTGTGTGTGTGTGTGTGTGTGTGTGTGTGTGTGCAAAGTTTTTTGCATGATAGAGAGTAATTGTACGTACGGTCTGATGTACATTAAAGGAGATTCCTTGCATTATAATCTATCTATCTATCTATCTATCTATCTATCTATCTATCTATCTATCTATCTATCTATCTCTTTCCCTCTCTCTCTATATATATATATGTGTATGTGTGTAGTTTATATATATATATATATATATATATATATATATATATTTCCCTTTCTCCCTATATAAATATGTGTGTGTGTGTGTGTGTGTGTGTGTGTGTGTGTGATTGATTATAAAAAAAGTATGAAAAAACAAGGTATTCAAAGGTGAGTTATAACTGAAAATTCAACAAAAGTTTTTTTCTTTTTCTTTTATTAAACCATACCCATGTTGAAATGTGTTGTATCTTCTGAATCATATTCAAATTTAAAAATGAAACCGAAAGAAAAATGTGAAAAGTCTTATCATTTTATAACCGTTAGAAGCGTTCTCTTTTAAATGTATATGACATAATTAGGGTTCGAAATTTTATCTTAAAAGGTGACGTTTTTGCTATGGATTTTATGAATAATTAGAAACTTTCAAAGAATTTTAAAATTTCTTTAAAAATTTTTTCTTAAAAACTCATGTCTTTGAGCGTAGTTTAAAATTTTTGAATGAATAAAAATTCTTTAAATGCATTGCCCAATCGGCTGGAGCTTTAGAATATACCGATTACAACGAGTGTCCTGGATATGACACTAAATAATCTGATGGTGACGTTCCAGTTATGCTGGAGCTTTGGGGAATGAGGAGTACACCTTCATTGCCATCGTTCCCAGGTCCACTCTGGCCCAGGAATGTTGCATTTGATAGGGTCCTGTCTATGAGTCAAAGAGAACTAAACTGTATACTAATGCAAAAATGAATTGTTTGGTTTTTGACATTGAAACTGTGATATAGAACTGTTTTGACATTTAACTGTGTATAAAGAAAAAACTATATTTATGCTAAATAGAATTGTTTGAAATAAAATTATTTTTATGTATAAAAAATGGATTTGGCATGAAATAACCTACAATGGTTGATATGCCCTAAAACAAAACCAAACCAAACCATTCTATAAATGCAAGTTTCTACTTCTTTTTTAGAATGAAATGTTCCGGGCATAAAAATATCCAGATGCTTGAGAATATGGCAATCGGTTGATGAGAGATCAGTAAAATACGGTAGATGGGACTGTCTCTTATTCAGGGCTTTTGTTGTGTCATCTTGGTAACACGTGGCTGAGAATTAGTATGAAACTAAGTTATAACCTTGCTTGAATTCATTCAAAAATGTAAATACTTCCCTTATTTTTTATATATCTAAAACCTTCAAAATCAAATTCTGAAAGAAATGAGAGAAAATTTAAAAAAGAATACACGATAATCATAAAGAATATCATCATCATCATCATGTCGTGCTGGTAGCACGGATATCACTGACCCTCTCTCGCCACTTTTCCCTATCGTTCATCGCCCCAGGCAGGTCTTCTGGACAACATCCTGTATCCTCACATAGTTGCTGAATGTATGTTCGTGCTGGTCGTCCTGCTTTTGCACGGCCATGTGTGGGGGTCCATATGAGAACATCACTTATGAGTTCGCCCCTGCTTCTCCAGCAGTGTCCTGCATGTCTGGTTCGTCTAACTTGAATAGTTTTCGTGATAGGAGGCAGGTGGCCGTACAGTTGGTGTCTTGTGGGGTGTTGCCGCCAGGACTTGTTCAAGAGTGCTCGCAGCATTCTTGTGTAATTGCCGTCTAGCTTCTTCTCCAGCCGTTTCATTAGAGTCCATGTAGTACATCCATATAGCAGTATCGATGGAAAGAATATAAATGTTTCAAATAACTACTTTAAAATAGGTTAAACCAGAATTTAAAGAGTTAAGACTTTATCGGACAATATTTCCCGAACAGCGTAATACCGACCCATTGACCCAGTGAATAGAGTTCGCCAATGGGTTTGGAGACCGGGGTTCAATCCCAGGTCGAGTCATACCAAAGAATCAAAAAATGGAACTTGATGCCGCCTTGCTTGAAACTCAGCAATCCAGAAAAAGGGGTAGCGCCCTCCCTTTTCACTTCGGTGTAGTAGCTAATGAAAAGGGAGCCTTCGAGTTGCTCTCGACGAGTTGTCAACTTTACTTTTACTTGATATATATATTTTTTTTCACGATTACGATCATCAGATGATATATATATATATATATATATATACACACACAATTCAGATGCGTTGAATATTACCTCATCTGATGATCGTAATCGTAAAAATCTGAGTCTTAAGTTTCTATCCTTTTATAATTTTTACGAGTGAAATATTTTGATATTGCTCAGCATTTTATACACTGAAACACGGTAAAAAAATTTACAAAGCTTAAAAATTTCATCATTATATATATATATATGTGTGTGTGTTTGTGTGTGTGTGTGTGTGTGTGTGTGTGTGTGTGTGTGTGTGCGTAATGATTAAAATCATATATATATATATATATATATATATATATAATGATTAGCATGATTATATATATATATTTATATTTATAATGATTAAGATTTAATACTAAAAGCGCAAAATTCCCGACCTGACACTAGGTCGTCGAAATGGTCAGGCGGTATATTATCGGTCTTACATAAAGTTAGGTGGGTTTCGATCCCAGCTTGAAGCGTACATCGTGTCTAGCTACACTGAATTGTCGTGATACAACGAAACAGTGTGTCTGGATGAGAATATATATATATATATATATATATATATATGAATGAAAGAAAGTTATCTACGAAACGGTAAAGCATTCAGAGAATTCTGAAACTAGTGCCTCGGAAGCAGGACTTGACCTTCGTACTTGACAGGACATGACTTAGACTGAATATGTTTGTGAAATCTGTAGAAGGATCTGTTTGTCGAGAGCAGGACTTGCTAATCATATGACAACTGACTATCGAAGTGTTGTCTTACAAAAGTCCTACAGGTAACTCGTGTCGATTTTGTGACACAATAAGATGCTCGGGAGCAAGGTCAACGAGAAGGACAATGAATTCATTCATCCAATAAGTCTTGCATTCTTCATGATAAAAAGACTAGGTCCGATTGGCGAGAAACTGAGCCGTTAACTCTATATCTACGCTATTCTAACTTAGGTAAATAAAAACATAGCAAACTACATATATAGTATAAAAATCATCATCATCATCTTCATCTAAGCATAAGTAAAAAGTAAGTAAAGTTGGCGACCGTAGTCGAGGGCAACCCGAAGGCTCCCTTTTCAATAGCTACAACACCGAGGTGTAAGGGAGGGCGCAACTCCTTTCCCTGGATCGTTCCACTTTACCCTTGAAACGTACCTTATAATGCTGAGTGTTAACCAAGGACGTATCAAGAACCATTTTTTGAGTCTTTGGTATGACTCGACCTGAGATTGAACCCTGGTCTCACGGGCCATTAACGAACATCATCTAAGCATACTGAGAGGAAAGATTCCTTTGATTCTCTCTCACCATTCATTCCAATCGGTCATCGCTCATGTTAACTCTAACAGGCCACACCCAGTGCACTGATGAAAGTGAGTATTTGCCATTCATCCAACAATGGTGTGTTCATGTGTAGTAGTCCATAGGAGAGTGTCGCTTATGAGTTAATCCTTATTTCCTTAGTGGTGTGCAACTTGTCTTGTTCATCTAATTGAATGATTTGTGTGATAGGAGTAAGTGGCCATACAATCGCTGTTTTGTAGTTTGCCTTGAACTAACAGCACTCGAAACATTTTGGGGGTAAAATTCTCTATCACTGATATCAAGCACGTGTTATTAATAAATATAAAAAACTATATATATATATATAGTATTGCATATAATCAATTATCATCATCCTCATCATCATGTCGTGTCGCTAGCACGGATATCCCTGACCTTCTCTCGCCACTTCTCCCTATCGTTCATCGCCTCTGGCAGGTCTTCAGGGCTACATCCCGTATCCTCACATAGCTGCTGAATGTATGTTCGAGCTGGACGTCCTGCTTTTGCCCGGCCATATGTGGGGGTCTATAAGAGTACTTCTCACATATTCTATAAAAAATATTTTCAGATCAAAATTCACGTAATAACTTTATGTATTTATTTGCCAAAGTTAGTTTCATTTCATGACTACATTGAAGAAATGGCAGTTTCACCTGGTCCTGAGCTTACCATGTGATAATCCTGATGTAACCTTTGACATTATAATCCACCCTATTACTGTGCTTATGTCTTCTGATCAATCAAGTTATGGCTTATGAGCATAAATATGAAAAATATGAAAATCCGCGAGAAAATGCAGAAGATATGATTGGATAATGAATATGATTCCTTATTCAAATAGAACATTAAGGTTTTACTGCCAACTCAATAGGTAAATTTACTTGTTGTAACTCTTAAAGATGTTAAGATTTGCCAATTATCCAATGAGTATATAAGTAGAATAAGTTGTTTCTGATTATTTTTTCAAAAAGTTTCAAGTTCTTCAATGAAGGGGCCACTCATATAGGTGCCAGTTTTATTTGCTTCCTATATATATATATATATATATATATATATATATAATACATAACTGTTTAAATTTCTTTCGCTCTCCCCGGTTTCCTCGTGGCTGAGGGGTAGAATCTTGACTTGGCATTTCAGTCAGCCAGGTTTCGATTCCAGCTGTCTAGCCACACTGAAGAATTCTGATAGAACGAAACAGTCTGTCTGTGGATGACAATATATATATTCAATTTACTTAATTCGCTAGTGTTGTTCTGACCAATGGTCTAGAAGACTGATGGGCCAATATTTATGAAATCCGACTTGTAAACTTCTTTTTCCACGAGGAAAAAGAAATTCACAAGAAGTTTGATTGTATTTGTTGGGTGGGCATCGTCGAAGCCCCACCCTCCTTGCTCTTGAGCGTGCTCGGAATACTTTAAAGTTAATCAGGATGGTCTAATTTGTTCAGGAAGCAAATAAAACTGGCACCTATATAAGTGGCCTCTTCATTGAAGAACTTGAACCTTTTTGAAAAAATAATCAGAAACAACTTTTTCTACTTATATACTCGTCGGATAATTGGCAAATCTTAACATTTAAACTCTCAGGGAATATTTTAAAGTAGAACTCTACCTCTAGCTCACAGCGTTGCCTGGCACATTTCAGCTAAAATTGATTGGGATGGCTTAATTGATCCAGAAAACGAATTAAATTGCCTTCCTCGGATATGCATTTACTCCATCCACCCAACCACGGGCAATATGTGACAGATCATTTTTTTTTCAACGGAGTAAAACGATTCAGAGCTTTCCTTCTCCAAGACTGGTTGTCTTACCAAAGTTAAAGAATCCAATCTGCCATACTGTTTACCTGTGGTTGGAAGTAAAGAAGAGATGGATTTAAACATTTTCTAAGAGTAATAATGCGAAGAGAACGGTAAACAGCTCCGCCTAGGTTTTGAAATTCGGTTCACCGTGTCCATTTCGTATAAAGGATAACCGCTCCACAACGTGCCATCTTCAGTAACGCCCCACCAATCCACAGGGCTATTTTGAAAGAAAGTTAATAAGACGTGACTCATTTATGTATCCTCATGGCTTTTCTTCACATGTGTTAACTAAAGATTCAAATGCTAAGTAGGTGTGTCAATACGGAAGAAGTCACTTTGAGTTTCTGGTGTTGGTGAGAATATTCGAATACTGGTGACTTGTTTTGCCTTCATTTCTACCTTGTAAATGTTAGTGCCAGCCTCTTGAAGTCAATTCCACGCCCACTGTCAGCATGCAGCGAGGAAGAAGTGATCAGCCTGATGCCCAGTAGTTTCCACTCTTTGAGTAAATAATATCTCTTCCTTTAAATGTTAATATCTTTCCCTGTTTCTCAGGGAATTACTGATTTGCTGCTAAAGATTTATCACTTTACCGTTTATTTTTGCAGATGCATTTACACTTGATCCTTCGAGCCATCTTATTACTGACAACTGTGAAACATAGAACTAACTTGTGGTCAAGTCCTTCTGAAAGTTGTTTTTGATAGATCACCAAAGTTAAGCAATGATGAGCCTTTCCAGTTCCAAGATGAGTAACCCCTTAGGAAGAACAGGCACTGTAAGCAACCTAAAGCTTGCTGAAAGCAATTGTTTTTGATAGATTACCAAAGTTAAGCAATTATGAGCCTTTTCAGTTCCAAGATGAGTGACCCCTTAGGAAGAACAGGCACTGTAAGCAACCTAAAGCTTGCTGAAAGCAATTGTTTTTGATAGATTACCAAAGTTAAGCAATGATGAGCCTTTTCACTTCCAAGATGAGTGACCCCTTAGGAAGAACAGGCACTGTTAGCAACCTAAAGCTTGCTGAAAGCAATTGTTTTTGATAGATTACCAAAGTTAAGCAATTATGAGCCTTTTCAGTTCCAAGATGAGTGACCCCTTAGGAAGAACAGGCACTGTAAGCAACCTAAAGCTTGCTGAAAGCAATTGTTTTTGATAGATTACCAAAGTTAAGCAATTATGAGCCTTTTCAGTTCCAAGATGAGTGACCCCTTAGGAAGAACAGGCACTGTAAGCAACCTAAAGCTTGCTGAAAGCAATTGTTTTTGATAGATTACCAAAGTTAAGCAATTATGAGCCTTTTCAGTTCCAAGATGAGTGACCCCTTAGGAAGAACAGGCACTGTAAGCAACCTAAAGCTTGCTGAAAGCAATTGTTTTTGATAGATTACCAAAGTTAAGCAATTATGAGCCTTTTCAGTTCCAAGATGAGTGACCCCTTAGGAAGAACAGGCACTGTAAGCAACTTAAAGCTTGCTGAAAGCAGTTGTTTTTGATAGATCATCAAAGTTAAGCAGAGATGTGCCAGTTCAATTCTAAAATGAGTGACGACTCAGGAAGAGCCGATACTTTAACCAACACCTGAATGCACTTGTTTTTGATAGATCACCAAAATTAAGCAGTGATGAGCCTGTTCAGTTCCAAGATGAGTGACCCCTTAGGAAGAACAGGCACTGTAAGCAACCTAAAGCTTGCTGAAAGCAATTGTTTTTGATAGATTACCAAAGTTAAGCAGAGATGACCCTGTTCAATTCTAAAACGAGTGACCTCTCAGGAAGAGCTGACACTTTAAGCAACAGCTAAAAGCAGTTGTTTTTGATAGATCATCAAAGTTAAGCAGAGATGTGCCTGTTCAATTCTAAAATGAGTGACGACGCAGGAAGAGCCGATACTTTAACCAACAGCTGAATGCAATTGTTTTTGATAGATCATCAAAGTTAAGCAGAGATGTGCCAGTTCAATTCTAAAATGAGTGACGACTCAGGAGGAGCCGATACTTTAACCAACAGCTGAATGCACTTGTTTTTGATAGATCACCAAAGTTAAGCAGTGATGAGCCTGTTCAGTTCCAAGATGAGTGACCCCTTAGGAAGAACAGGCACTGTAAGAAACCTAATGTTTGCTGAAAGCAATTGTTTTTTATAGATTACCAAAGTTAAGCAGAGATGAGCCTGTTCAATTCTAAGATGAATGACGACTCCGGAAGAGCTGACACTTTAAGCAACAGCTGAAAGCACTTATGTTTGATAGATCACAAAACTGATTAGATAACAACTGTGATAATGAAACTTATTGAAATAACTAGTGTAAATAATCATTTAAAATAATCTTAAATCTTCAGTGTTTTATTCTTCTAATTTATCGGGAGCTCCGTTTGTAGAGCTTAGAATACACTGACTTAGAATACACTGTAGTGTAGAAGACTTGTCTTTGCAGGGGTATTTCCATGAGAGAGGTAAAATCTTCACACACCCCAAAATCAAAAACCGGTGTCCTGTGTATGGTACTAATGTTATATACTCATCTACAGCATCACAACGACACAATAATTAAGACGCAGTGACTAAGACAGACGCAGTAATAAACGACGCAGGAAGACATCTTTAACAAAATATTACCTCTCGCTTTATTGAAAGGGTTCGAAAAGGTTGTGTGGGGTTTTACTGTGAGAGGGAGCTGGAGACCGAACATAAACTGTAATATTTTGACCCCACTGTTATGACCGTCACGTTGTGTCTTTCTTGTTCTCTAGGGCTGCTCAACCGGAGGCCTAGGGCCCACTCTGCTGGATGCTGACTTTCTTTACTGCATCTTATCAGCATCTTCTCTGGACCCCAAACTCCATCAGGGTTCCCGAGCGCACCCTCAGTCGGGTGTGGCTTTCCCTACCGCAACTCGTCTCCAACTGTCAGGAACTCTACTGGCGACTCCACTGGCCCCCTGGGCATCGAACTCAACTGGAATCGGAACTCAATTCAACTGGCTCGTCGAACTCAACTGAGTTATATAATCGTTCGACGCCCACTCGATCTTTGAAATCGAATGTTTAATCGTCATCAAGCGGAAATAACTGTCATGCAGTTCAGAGGTCACTCTCTTCCGGTGCATTACCATGGGAATTTTTTAGCTAGTCCCATTTCATCAGCCAATTTCCGCCCACGCGATTTCCTCTCATAACTGCCATTAGAATGTGTCACTTCCTGCCGGTGCATCACCTTGGAATGGCATTTTTGACCGGGTCAAAAGGTCAAAACATAACACTAAATTAAATTAAAATAATAGTCAAAACAAATTAAGTTACAATTTTAGTTATGAATATGCGTCTTACGTTTACACTTATGATTTAAGAAAAGTCATGAACACTACTTTCCCTATTCCTGTCCTATTATCAGCTGTGTTGTCTATCTTCTTGTTAATGTTATGATACTCAAAAAAGAATATATCAATCTGTTGACTGTATTTCCTGCAGAGAGGTAAGACATCTAAAAAAAAAAAAGTGGGGTCCGATGTTTGACTCTAAACTGCGTCAGAAGGTAAGACTTCATTTCTGGAGAGCTTGGTAATCTTGAGTCTTTCATTGCCATCACAACCAGATCCTCTCTAACCTGATGTGGAAGTACCTGCTTGTTAGGGTCCTATCTATGAGTCAAATAAATAATTTAGGAATTGAAAAAAAATACATGAAGTTATTAAAAGACAACGGATACCTCAGTCTACTGATATCTATGCAAAAAAAACCCCATTATTTAATGCAATGGCTTTCAAACTGGTCCTGAGACTATATGGAGTCCGCAACGTTAAAAGCAGTGGTCCATAGACGATGCAAGCATGTCTTGAAATTTTATATTATCCGATTTGCCATAAAACTGCAAATTCGTATTTCTAGAAACCTATACTCACCTCTAAACATTCGGTTTAAATTGCAAAAAATTGGTTTAGCGTGGTTGTAGTCTCAAAAGGGGGTCAAAATTCTGCTATTTTTTGCAACAGAATATCTATGCGAAACAGCATTTTCACCTCTAACCAATATGATGACGAAATACAGATCTCGACTTATGCAAAAAATATCACCAGTAATTTACAATTCGTGCCAAGCAAGGCAAACACACCCCTCTCATTAAACGTCATTACTCAGCGTAGATGTGATTTTCATTAAATATTTTTGATAAAATTAATTTTCATTTATATGGGGGTCCACGAGATTTCGTTTTTATTTATAAGGAAGTTCATGAGGTAGACCCTGAAATGGAAAGAGCTCTAAGCTCCAGAAAATTTTTAAAACACTTTAATAAATAATTTTTAAAAAATAAAGGAAAAAAACTAACGAAAGGAACTCCAAAAGACATGTGTGGACATGTATCGGAGTGCTTGCAGGATAAATGGCATGTATGTGAGGGTGATGTTTCTAAGAGATTTGAAAGTTTCTGAGAGACTTACATATATGAGAAGAGTCCCTTAGTAGTTTTTTTGAAAAGAATTATTCAACACGCTCTCATGTAAGTATGTAAGCTTTGGTTTGGTTGGTTTGGTTTTATGGCATATCAACCTTTGTAGGTTATTTAACGCCAAATCCATTTTTATGTAAATTATCAGTTCTATTAAAAACAATTCAGATTAGCATGAGTACACAGTTTAATTGTCAAAAACATATCTATTTCAAACAATTCAGTTATATATAACAATTCAGTTTAGTGTAAGTACAGTTTCAGGGTCAAAAATAGTTCAATTTAAAACAATTCAGTTTTGCAAAGGTACGCAGTTTAAATGTAAGAACAGTTTAATTGTAGAAAAACATTCTTATTTTGAGCTATTCAGTTTAGTCAAGCAATTCTACTTCAGCTAATTCAGTTTTATAAAAGTACAGATTTTGTTTACACACAGTTATATGTTAGAACAGTTCTATGTTAAACAATTTAATTCGGTGTAAATACAGTTTCAATGTCAAAAAATAGTTGCAGTTATATGTAACAACTCAGTTAAGTGTAAATACAGTTTTAATGTAAAAAAACAGTTCTATTTCATACAATTCAGTTAAGTACAATCACGCAGTTCAAATGTAAGTACGGTTTAATTGTCAAACATTTTTTTATTTTAAGCTATTCGGTTTAGTCAAGCAATTCAGTTTAGCAGAAGTATGCCGTTAGTTCTATTTAACCCATAGATATGGCCCTTATCAGGTGCTACCACTCCGGGCCAGAGTGGTCCTGGGAGCGATGGCAATAAAGGGGTACTCCACATTCCCCAAAGCTCCAGCACTGCGGGAACCTCACCATCAAATTGTTTAGTGTCATATCCAAGACACTCGTTAGGGGGGTTCTTATCCCTCTGCAGAGAAGCAGTCGGTGTATTCTACAGCCCCAGCCCACAGGGCAAATGTAAGCTTTGGGCAGTGTACGATGTGTACTGGTTCATAATGTTGATTTACAATTCTTCAGTGGATTTGCTGAGAACTTAACGTTCCTCAATAAAAGCGAGGAACAAGTCCTTGAATCTAGGTCATTCTGGGACAGAAAAGAGTGACGTCTCTACACTCTGGAGTCATTCATGGCGTAACGGTTACCGTCGTAGGAAGTGGACTCGGCTACCCGAGTTCAAAAATCCTGAACGAGGCTGTTCGCATTTCATGGAGAACTAATCCCTTAGGAAAAACTATGAGTCCGAATAAAATCCCTCCGTACGAGCATAGAAATTCTCTCCTCTCCTTTACTCTCTATCTGTCTGTCTTTTTTATTTGATTTTCTCTTTCTCTCCTTCTCTCTCTCTCTCAAATAAATCGAAGGGGTGTCCTCGTGGTGTAATGGTTAAAGTGATGGACTGCGGAATCGTAGTACGCGAGTTCGTACTCCAGTTGCGCTATTACGTTCACTTTCGGGCAAATACCCTTGGGAAAGGTGTGAACCCCCTTATCCTCCCAGCTATGGGTTAAATAGTACCACAACTGTTCTTCTAGGAGAATGGCTTTGGCATTAAATAACCTACAAAGGTTGATATGCCATTAAACAAAGAAACCAAATCAAACCAAATAAATCGAACTATTTTTGTTTGAGCCTTGTTTTTATATTCATACATATGTATGTATTTATCATATTCATATATATGTTTGTGTGTGCATTTCCTTACTGGAAGCGCTGGTGGCAAAACGGTTATCGTCGTAGGAAATGGACTCATCAATCTGATTTCAAATCCTGGTCGATGCTGTTTGCATTTCACATACTCTTGGGTTAAGTATGTGTCCTTCTATTCTTCAGCCGAGTCGGCTGGGGTGTAGAATACACCGACTGCATCCCTGCAGAGGGATAATATCCCCCAATCAACAAGAGCCCTGGATATGACACAAAACCATCTGACAATCAGGGTTAGGGTTAGTAATGCAGGATCTTTGGAGAATCCGGAGTGCCCCTTAATTGCTATTGCTCCCAGGTCAAATCTGGCCCAGAGTGGGTAGCTCCTGATAGGGTCCTATCTTGGGGTCAAATAGAACTGTTTGACATTTAAACTGAGAGCAAACAAATGACTTATTCTAAATTGAATTGTTAGAAATAGAACGTTGTTCATTTAATTGTGGGTAAACAAATGAGTGATGTTTAATTGAATTAGTAATACATTAGAATAACTGGAACTACTTCACTGTGTGCAAATAAGTGATTAATATTGAATAGAATTATTAGTGTTAGATAGCAATAACCAAACCCATTTAAAGGTGTACAAACAATGGCAATACTCGCGTGCAAACAAATTAGTTCTAACTCATTTAAAAATGAAATTAACTACAAACTATTCACTCACAAATCGTATACGTAAATACATTTAACTGTGTGCAAGCAAATGACTGATGTGACATTGTTAATGTTACGTAGCAATACTTGAAACCATTTAAATGCCGGCAAACAAATGATTAACTGTAAATATTCGTGTTAGGTAGAAATACTTGAAATTAATTGAACGTGTACAAAAGAATGAGCTCGGGCTTTTTGAAAAATGTATTTACAAAATAAGTTTACTAATCATATTTATTTGATAAATATATATATATATATATATATTCATTTTTATTTTTATTTTTATACGAATACTATAACACTGGATGAGTGGCAAAAACACAGATGATACAATATGTAAATAAAAAATATTCCACAAACTGATATCTGGGGGAAAAATTCAATAAAAAAAGAAAAGACTTAAAACATTCATACTGCTTAAAAATATTTAATCAACACCGCAATGTCTAGCCAAAAGAAAAAAACACCAACGGAGTTACCTAAACTGAAATGTAAAACTGGTCAATACACTAAGTAGAGCGAAATTTGAATACCTAAAGAGCCAGAAGTAATCTACCTAGGTTTCACCGACTGGATCATTAGGATAATTCTGACAGAATTAGGTATTCTATATTTAATATATATATGTAAAAACAGGATTTAGCACTATATAACCAATAATGGTTGATATGCCGTAAAACCCAACTCAACCAAACCTACCATTCTTCCTCCAGGGGCAGAATAAACTCTTTTATTTTGGAATGGAAAACGGTCTAAAGGCTATTTCTATGCAAGACACACAACGTGAGAAACACAATCACGACCAAACCAGGTTAACGGATCATGGAAAGAAAGAGAGACAGACTCTATCGGCATGGCAATGCCATCTAGCGGTCATTAGGATAAACGCTTTGTCACAGAAGGGAGGTGCCCGTGGTGTAATGGTTATCGTCGCATGATATGGACACGACGATACGAGTTCAAATCCTGGACGAAACTGTTGCATTTCACATAGCACTAATACCCTTGGGAAAGGTATGAATCCAATTATTCTCCCTCTATCTATGGGTAAATTGTAGGAAAGACTATGTTCTTCAGCCTTGGTGAGGCAACTAGTCTAGGAGAAGGAAAACTCTGAATTCAAACCTATTAAACTCCGCTTAAAAATTGACCTTGTGTCATATCCTGTCCGAGCGGAGGGGATGGTAAATATCAGCTTCTTCGGATTGCCTTTGCCGAAGTAGTGAAGGTAACGAACCTCACTGGACTGTGTGACGTTGAACTCGCTTGATACTCTCCAAGAGTAACTTGCCGGGAAGAAAGACCTCGGAATCTATAGTTTTAGGTCTATCTAACCTTTCCTGATCGTCGAGGTTCCTACTACCGGAAATAAATTTCTTGTACCATCTGGTTACTGTCCTGTGATCAACTGTGCCCTCACTTTTCGTTCCTCAAATGTTCTTGGTTGTTTCCGCGGCACTATGGCCAAGTTTGAACTCATAAAGCCTAAATTCATACTGGTCTAATAAACAGAGTGTTCGCCAATGGTCCGGGAGACAGGGTTCAATCCAAGGTCGAGTCATACCAAAGACTGAAAAAAAAATGGTACTTGATACCGCTTAACTCACAGCATTATAAGGTAAGGATCAAGTATAAAGTGGGGCAATCCAAGGAATGGAGTTGCGCCCTCCCATACACCTCAGTGAAGTAGCTATTGAAAAGGGAGCCTTCGGGTCCCCCTCGACTAAGTTCGCCAACTTTACTTTACATCTACATCTACGCAGCTTTCAAATCCCACACGGAATAAAGCGATGCAGAACATGTCAGCCGACCAACCACCACAAAACTACCAACCGCAGCAAGTTTTTTTTTCCTCGGCTTGAACTGCTTCGGTCATGTGACACACGCGCCGCAAACTATGACGTTACCAAACTATTGCAAAATTTTTGACTTACCTTAATTTATGCGCTATTACGTTCACTTTCGGGCAAATACCCTTGGGAAAGGTATGAACCCCCTTATTCTCCCTCCAGCTATGGGTAAATAGTAGGACGGACTAGGTTCTTCAGCCTTGGTGAGGCAATTAGTCTAGGAGAAGGAAAACTCTGAATTCAAAACCTGTTAAACTCCGCTTAAAAATTGACCTTGTGTCATATCCTGCCCGAGCGGAGGGGTTGGTAAATAGTACCTTAATTTATGCGGGTGTTTGTGTATGTATGTGCTTGTTGTGGCTTAATGGACGCGTGCGAAATCTATAAAAACGCCTTAGCTGAGAATTGAACTCAAACAATGAGTAAATAATGAACCACTTGACGGGAGTGGAAGGAAAGGTAAATATTTTTGAATTGTTGATATTGTTATACAAACTCTGACGTCAAGTGTAATTGCTACATTTCTTCTCTTTCTCCCCAAACCATCAACAGGGCTTTTGCTTCTTACTTGCTCCATAATACCGCCCTCCCTCTTCCCACACCCAAATCCGACCCCACCTCCCCCACTTTTTTTCTTTAGCCTCTTGGTTGCCGACAAAGCTGTCATTGTGTAGAGCGTGTCTGCCTTCATACCAAATGGAAATCATTAACTAAGCTTGTTTGATGTTTTGATGTGACGACGTCTTTCAAAGCTTCAGTATCAAAAGGGCAGATGTAAAGCATATCGGTTTGCCTGGTGCCGACGCAGGGAGGAACGAAGAAGGGGGCAAGTTATCGCTGAAAGAAAACAAAACAAAACCTAACAAAAAAGTATCGCATGTCTTTTTATCAACCTGTCTATAGCATGAGGAAGAGAGAGAGAGGAGAAGGAGGAGGAGGAAAGAGAGAGAAAGAGAGAGAGAAAGAGAGAGAGAGAAAGAGAGAGAGAGAGAGATTAAAACTTTGGAGTTGGGGAGACTGAAAATACTAGAAAAGAGATTGAAGAGACTAAGAAGAGGAGAGAGAGAGAGAGTATTTGTGTGTGTCTGTATGAGAGAGAGAGACAGTGTGTGTAGGTCTTTAAGAGAGAGATAGAGAGAGAGAGAGAGAGAGTGAGAGAGAAGAAAACTTTGGAGTTGGGATTGAAAATACTAAAAAAAGAGCTTGAAAGAGATTAAAGAAACTAAGAAAGAGAGAGAAATAGACAAAGAAAAGGAGAAAAAGATAAAGAGAGAGAGAGTGAGAGAGAGAGAATGTGCGTGTGTGTATGTGTTTGACAGAGAGAGAGAGAGAGAGAGAGAGAGAGAGAGAGGAGAAAACTGGAGTTGATGAGATTAAGAATACGAGAAAAGAGATTGAATCAGATTGAAGAGACTTAGAAGGGGAGAGAAATAAACAGAGAGAAAGAAAGACGGAGAGAGAGGGAGAGAGAGAGAGAGGGAAGGAGAGAGAGAAAGAGGAAGAGAGAGAGAGAGGTAGAGAGACGCTTATGCGGACAACAATTGTTGCAGATGATCGAAAAGAAAACAATATGAAAGAGAATAGACTGGAAGATGGGGGTAAAAGAGAGAGTGAGAGAGAAATATTTTAGAGGGAAAGAGAAAAGTAAAGAAGAATATTTTAAGGACGACAACAAGCAGAAAAAAAGAGAGGGACAACGTAAAGAAGTCAAGGAGACAGAAAGAAAGTCATAAACAAAGTAATAGATAGATAGATAGATAGATAGATTGAGTGAGTGAGTGAGTGAGTGAGTGAGGGAAAAAGTGAAGAGGAAAATGAGTGAGAGAGGAGTAAGAGGAAAATAATGAAGAGAAAAGATAAGCAGATTGAGAGATAAGATGAAGAGGAAATAAGAATTGACAGATGGTGATAAAGAAAAAAAAGAAGAAACATGAAGAGGAAAGTGAAAGAGAGTGATAGCAGAAGATTGACAGCGTGTGTATGAGAGAGACAGACAGACAGACAGACAAAAGAGAGAGAGAGACAGACAGACAGAGAGGGAGAGAAGCAAAAGTGAACACCGCTTCAGCCTCTATGGAGCGCTTCACAAAGAAATTCCTTCACATCTAATCTGTTTTCTATCACCAAGTGTACACGTGTGTCTCTTGTTTAACTTTTGGTTGATAATTATATATATATATATATATATATATATATATATATATATATATATATATATCTTTTGCCAACCTATGGAACCCATTCCTACCTGTGCTGACCCCCACTCCCTATTACATTATCTAAAACCTAACATCTACAAATTCTTTAGGGTACACTGCTACTTTAGAGTTGATTTTGCAAGCCACAATCGCTTGGTACATATGGTTAACAGAACTGATATATTATTTATGAAAGCATTCGGGTTGTTAATGAAAACAGCTGATTCTTGCTTTCTGTATGCGTTATTAAATATCATCTCCACATCAAATGGATTTACAAACTTCTGTACACTAATGCCGGCTTAAATACTAATCTGTCTCTGCTAGATTAATCATAAAGTTCTTGTTTGGTTTTATAGTCCAGTTGGAAGATTAATTACGGACCTGATCAAAATATGGTGTATCAGTCTCTGCTACGGTCCCAGTCATAAAAGGACGTATTGGTGAGGCACTTATAGTTCACTTATAATGACTCCGTGAGCTACTTTTGAAGAGTTAACTGGCATAATATTCAAAGCAAATTATGCTACATTTCTAATTATGACTATATATCTTACTTTTATAGTAATTCGTTTAGAAAAGGCATAAATATGACTGTCCCTTTTTTTGCCCTATTAGCAGCTGTATTCTTACTGTTATGGCTCAGTACTTTAACCAGAATATATCGCCCAAGCCACCCCTTATTTGACCGACCATTTTTGGGTAGGCAGTTCTTTTCGGATTCGGTTCTGGCTATGGGTTATTAGTTGGTTTGGTTTGGTTTGGTTTCTTTGTTTAATGGCATATTAACTCTTTTTAGGTTATTTAATGCTAAAGCCATTCCCCTAGAAGAACAGTAGTAGTACTATTTAACCCATAGCTGGGAGGATAAGGGGGTTCATACCTTTCCCAAGGGTATTTGCCCGAAAGTGAACGTAATAGCGCGACTGTAGTACGAACTCGCGTACTACGATTCCGCAGTCCATCGCTTTAACCATTACACCACGAGGACACCCCCGTTATTAGTTGGTTGAGACTACTTGATGCGGGTGCCAGGAGGGCTCAGCAGTCGCGTCTTGCGGTTGAGACTATTGATTCCTAGAACGCCAGTGGGGAGGGGCGTGCCCCCAGGCTATAACCCACCTCGATGGGGTTAGGTTTATCGCCTGGCGCCTGAGTCACCCTTACGGATAATGTCGACGAAGTTCGAGGCATTTTTGTGCCCGACACTCGTGTCTGAGCTATGGACCTGTGCCTGGACCCACTTAAAAAACGAATTTCTGCCATACTTGCGCGTTAGTGGGGTGCTCGACAAATGACTATATCGCCCAATCAGTGGAGCTTAAAATACGCTATGTCATTTGCCGAATGGTAAGCCTCTGCTCCCCTATAAAAAAAGATATCCTGGGTAAAACAAAAAGCTGGAACTTTGATGAATGTGAATTACCCTTTCCTTGCCATTATTCCCAGGCCCACTCTGATTCGGAGTGGTAGTGCCTGTTTCAAACTTAGTCGCATTTGATAGAACCTTAAGCATAAATAATTCTTTTTAAGTCTTAAGAAACAATACAAAAGGTAAACAAACATAAAATAAAGGTGATTCCTTAACCTCTAGACATTAAATAATCCTAAACGAGTTGACATGCCGTTAAAATCAATCAGTCAATCGATCACTCCATAATAAATTTGTAAGCTCTTTGCATGAGCAATTAACTCCTTCAATTAACTCTTTCAAGCAGAAGTAGCTGTTATATCCAATGTCACATTGACATAGAATCATCATCATCATCATTATTATGTCGTTCCGCTTGCACGGATATCCCTGACCCTCTCTCGCTACTTCTCCCTATCATTCATCGCTTCTGACAGGTCTTCAGGTCTACATCCCGTATCCTCACATAGCTGCTGTATGTATGTCTGAGCCGGTCGTCCTGCTTTTGCTTGGCCATATGCGGGGGTCCATAGGAGTACATCACTGATGAGTTCGTCCTTGCTTCTCCAGCAGTGTCCTGCGTGCCTGGTTCGTCTAACTTGGATAGTTTTCGTGATGGGAGGCAGGTGGTCGTATAGTTGGTGCCTTGTTGGGTGTTGCCACCAGGTCTTGTTCAATATTGCTCGCAACATTCTTGTGTAATTGCCGTCAAGCTTCTTCTTCGGCCGTTTAGTTAGCGTCCAAGTAGTGCATCCATATAGCAGTATCGATACGACCGCTGCCTGGAAGAAACTGCGTTTCATTTTATCGGTCAGGTCTGATTTCCATATGATCGAGATCCTATCGATAGCTGTCAATACTGTCACTTAATAAACCAGATTAAACGCATGGTATATGAAAGCATTCGTGCTTTTATAGAAATTGGTAAGATAGAGTCACCATGGTGTAGTGGCTAACTGCAACATCGTAGATCTCGAGTTCGAACTCCAATCACATTATTACGTTTACTTTCGGACTAATACCCTTGGGGAAAGGCTTGAACCCTTTTATCGCCACCAGCTATAGGCTAAAGAGCATAACTGCAATTCTTCTACAAGGATGGTCTTGGCATTAAGTAACCCACGAAGGTTGACGTGCCATTAAACAAAGAAACCAAAACAATTAACTCGACCTCGAATTGTTTAGTGGTTTGATAATTATTAAAATTGAAATTGAAGTTTTTAAAATTCCAGCTGTAAAGATGAAGAAAATGATACTTATTTGTGTATAAGACGCACTATTTTTCGAGATTTTTCCGACCAAAAATTAGAGATACGTATTCATCACGAGAATTAAATAATTAACATTTTTTTCTGGATGACAGAAAATAAGTTATATCTATTATGCAAATAATGATGTCTGATACTGAAGTGATATTTGTGTGAGATTAAAAATAGTGTTTACATGTATAATACAAGATAATATTACGGTAATTATTTGTGTATAAGAAGCTATAGTTTTTCAGATTTTTCAGCCCAAATTTTAGATGTGTTTATTTAACTAAAGAACTATATAATAAACTTCTTCTCTGGCGCCGTGTCTCACCTTATACGGGATGGGATGACCGAAAGAAAGTTACATCTATAGTTCGAAATATTATATTTTACGCCGTCATAGAGAAATATTCACAGGAATGTGTGTTTGTTTATAATTTTGTTTCTCCTAATATTTTCTTATTTTCGCTGCAAGCTGATATTTTTCCAACTTCCCACGAAATTATAATTGATATGAAGTCATACCATAATCCGGTGTGGTACGCACAAATAGAGATTCATTTGTGGCCATCAAAAAAAAGGCTTAGTTCCTTCGGCATATTGGAGTTAGTATAGCATTTATTTTAAAGACCAACAGCAACAAATAAATGAATTATAACTTTGTTCAATTCTAACACTTTATTAAAGAACAAAACAATTACTAACAATATAAAGTCCTTCCTGTGTATAAAGTTTGAGAGACTTATCAGTGTGATGGGGACGATATCAGGCATCTTCTGATTTAATGATTTCTTGGGGAGAATTTCTAGTCGAAATGCCGCCAGGAACTTGTCTGGAATCTATCTGATGATTTTTGGTATTTTGCGCCAAGACTTCTGGGTTATTCGCGTGATCGGTATATCCCATCACAGAAAGACTCTCCCTCACTTAACCCCGCACACAGGAATAAACATATTTTACTGACCTAACAAGCATTATCCTTAGGGTGTTCCTTAGTCGCCTCGGTAATAAACGCAGCTTTCGCCCTTTTAAGCAAGGAGGCAGGTGTTGCCTATGGTGAAGGCCCCCTGGGACCTAGATGAGTAATATCTCACCGAAACTTAACCGCCCGTAAACCACTTGGCCATCTGCGAAGAATTTTTGCGTGAATTAGTCACGTGTGTTTGTTCTAAATACTGAGTAAATGTTGTATAATAAGACATGATGTAAATAATAAAAATTCTTATTTTCAACCAATAGTCAGAGATCATCATCATCATCATCATCATCATGAATACATTCTATGTTTGTATTTACCTATTTTGACTAAGGAATGAATAACTTCAAGCCTCGAAATATACATTCTACGAGGTGCATACGATAAGTCTCCAGACTTTTTTCGTATGGGCACTTTTATTGATAGTACACACAGGAAACTCTACTCTCCTTTGAAATAATCTCCTCCGCCAGCAATGCACTTGTTGTACCGTTCCAACAACTTCTGGAAGGCCCCACGGAAGTCCTCTTGTGCGAGCGTGTCAATGACCTTCGTCACAGCTTCTTTCATCTCCTCAATTGTCTCATAACAACAGCCTCTGAGCTTAGGGAATAAGCAAAAGTCACAGGGAGCAAGGTCTTGACTATAGGGAGGCTGAGGAACTGTCTTGATGCCCATCTTGATCAAATAGTCTGTGACAAGGATGGAGTTGTGGACTGGTGCATTGTCCTGGTGGAAATGCCACTGACCCGATTTAAAGAGTGCTGGCCTCATCCCTAGGAATCTCTTCCTGAACTCCCTTAAAACTTCAACATAGTAACCCTAACCCTAACCCTTTGGCCAATCAACTCTGGTATATTGACTTCCTTACTCCTCCCACACCTCTCATCATCCTTCGCTCCTTGCCTTCCTTGAATCTCTTATACCACTCAAAAACTGGTGCTCGATTTATGCAAGATGGTCGAAAAGCAGTATGAAGCATTCCATACGTTTCTGTGGCTTTTTTTCAAAGTTTAAAACAGAATTTTATTGCATATCGTTCATCTAAAGTGTCAGATTGCATTTTTGAAATTCACCAGCTGTGACAATCAGGCTTTAGTAGGATGTATTCCAATTGCTGCTGTAGGTGTTGATTTGAGCTTGAAATCCTAAAAATTGGTCAGTCATCTCATATGATGTATAGCAATAACATACCGAATTTTTAAGAGTCTACAACAATTTCAAATGCCCGTACGAAAAAAGTCCGGAAACTTATCATATGCACCTCGAATTTCCCCATATTCATCGAGACGTAAAACACTCTTGGCGAATCATTAATCAAATTTTTTGTTTAGCCTTTCAAAAGTTGGCCCAGTCAGCTTCCGCCAATGGTCCAGGAGACCTGGGTTCAATCTCAGGTTGCGTCATACCAAAGACTTTAAAAATGGTACTTGATACCTCCTTGCTTAGCACTCAGCAATATAAGGTATGTACCAAGGGTAAAGTGGAGAATTCCAGGGAAAGGAGTAGCGCCCTCCCCTACATCTTGGTGTAGTACTTATTGAAAAGGGAGCCTTCTGGTCACTCTCGACTACCATTGCCAACTTTACTTAAATTTCAGCAAAGAGGAAAGATCCCCTCCCAAATGAGTGTACTAGATATGACACTAAAAAATCTGATGCTAAAGCTCAAGTTCTGGAGTACCCTTTCATTGACATTACTCCCAGGTCCACTCTGACCCCGAATGGTGGTAACATCTATGGGTCAAATAAAAATATTTAACTATTTTCTATACTCGAAACCACTTAACTGAGTGAAAACATTACTGATGTTAAATTGAATTATTTGTATTATATTGTAATGCATGGAACCATTTAACTGTGTGCATATAAAACTATTAGTATTATGAACACTTGAAACCACTACACACTGTGCAAAGAAAATATTATTATTAAATAGAATCATTAATGTTAAACAGAAATACTTAAAACCATTTAACTGTGTGCAAATAATAGCAATACTTGAAATCATTTCTGTCAAAGTTAATTAGATATAACTTATTCTAAAATAAAATTACCTACAAACTATTCACTTACAAATTATGTATATATGTGTGTGTGTGTTTGCATGTGTGTGTATGTGTATAGTTGGGCAGCAGTCTTCTATTCAAGCTTTTTTGATTAAATAATAAAGACACATTTTGTCTATTTAATTTTATTAAGATCCTTTCAAGTTTCTGGATAAGTGTCTTGGTTTCAGGTTGTAATTGGTAGATGAATTTACCAAAATTGTTCCAAACACTTTTGGACCTTTCATAGACCATTATCAGGACTTGCTTGCATGTATAAAGAGTATTTTTTAAAAGAGTTTTTGAAAGTTTTTAGGTTTTTATAACAACAAAATTACGAAAACGCAGAGTTGGATAAAACTGAGATGCTAATGAATTTAATTTTCTTTTTCTAAATATTCCATATTTTTTATAATATTCTATTTCTTTTGATAGCTTTCTGTTTTTTAAATTCATTAGCATCTCAGTTTTATCCAACTCTGAGTTTATGTAATTTTGTAATGTTATAAAAAGCCTAAAAACTCTTACAAAAACTCTTAAAAAAACACTCTTTATACATGCAAGCAACCCCAGATAATGGCCTATGATAGGTCTGAAAGTCCTTGGGACAATTTTGGTAAATTCATCCACTAATTCCAACCGGAAACCATGACACTTACCAGGAAACTTGAAAGGATCTTGATAAAATTCTATAGACAAAATGTGCCTTTATTATTTAATCTAACATACTTATATATATATATCTATATATATCTATAGTCATCCACAGACAGATCTGTTTTGTTTTATCAGAACTCATCTGTGTGGCTAGACATTAGCTTCCTGTAGCTGGGATCAAAACCGGGTTGATTTAAACACCAAACCAAGCTTCTAACCCTTCAGCCACAAGGAGCCATTAGCAGCGAAGTAAATTTTTAAATGGTTATTAATCACAATTACTATTGTTTATATACGTCCATTCAACAGCTACCGAGACCTCAATTCATATATGAAGAGGCTTGCAATAAACGCTATTGGCAACACGATTACTTCTTAGCCAGAGAACTCAAAGTTACGGGGGTAGGGGAGTATATATCTCTATAGTCATCCACAGACAGATCTGTTTTGTTCTATCAGAACTCATCAGTGTGGCAAGATATTAGCTTCCTGTAGCAGAGATCGAAACCCGGTTGACTCAAACGCCAAGCCAAGCTTCTAACCCTTCAGCCACAAGGAATCATCAGCTGCGAAGTAAATTTTTAAACGCTTATGAATCACAATTACTATTGTTTACATACATCCGTTAATGTTACTGGGTTCTGTTTTTTTTTGGGTCACCCTTTATATATATATAGGGTGACCCCAAAAAAACAGAACCCATTAACATTTTTATTACTTCTACAAAAATAAAGCAAAATAATTCTAATTCTTTTCCTTTGTAGACCAGGACATGTTGGTGAATACTATGGTCTCAATTTTTCATGCACAGAATCTACTTCATATCCTGAAAAAAAGAAAAGGCTAGAATTAAATTTATGAATTTCAGTCAAAAATATATGGGTTCTGTTTTTTTTTTTGGTCACCATGTATATATATATATATATATATATATATATATATATATATTTATATATAAGACCGTCCTTATTTGTGATCAAGGCTCTCCTCATCACAAATTCCAACCTGCGTTGTGTATTGAAGAAAAAAAAAATTACACATTATATCTATTTGACACAACAGTTCTTAATTGAGGCAATCCCAACTTAGAACACGTTGAAAACAATATTATCAGTACCTATCCCTTTGGTTTACGTTGAATTTTTTCATCTCTGTTTTCTTTCCCTAAACACATTTTTCGATGGTCACAACCCTTTGTCTATTTCCTGATCCCTGCTCATATATAATATAAACAGGATGCTGCATTGAATAACCATCAAAGGTTGATGTGCCACTAAATAAAATAACCTAAACAGAAAAACCTCCTAAAAGAAAAGAAAAAAGTAATTTTTCCTTCTTGTTTGTGTCATGAACTTTTCGAGAGTGTCCTCTGGGTGTAATGGTTAAATTGCTGGACTGCGGAATCGTAGTAAGTTACTTCAAACTCCAGATGCACTTCAACGTTCACTTTCAGACAATTACTCTTGGGAAAGGTATGAACTCACTTACCCACTTTGCTATGGTTTAAATAACGCCACTACTCACTGGGCCATTGGGGTTCAATTCCAGGTGGAGTCATATCAAAGACTTAAAAAATGGTACCTGCTGCCGCTTTGCTTAACACTCAGCATTATAAGGTAAGGCTCAAGTGTTAAGTGGAGCAATCTAGGGAAAGGAGGAGCACCCTTCCCACACCTCGGTGTAGTAGCTATTGAAAAGGGAGCCTTCGGGTCACCCTCGTCTAAGGTCTCCTACTTTACTTACTTACTGTTCATCTCAAAAGATGGCTTGAGTATTAAATAACCCACAAAGGTTGATATACCATTAAACAAAGTAACCAAACTGAGAACTTTTCAGCATCCATTTGTTTAATGATTCTTACAATTCATTTTGATTGAAATCGGATGTAAAAATTGTATTTTTCCATAGCTGCTTTTGTGTAACTTGCAATGTTTACTTCAGCTAAGCTTTTCTTATAAGTTCCACGACTATTATATAAGAGGTTATCTTTAGCAATATTTCTTATCAATATTTTTCAATATGTTATTAAATACCACATATGTATATCATCATCATCATGTCGCGCCGCCTGCGCGGATATCCCTGACCGTCTCTCGCCATTTCTCCCTATCATTCATCGCCTCCGGCAGGTCTTCAGGATTACAACCCGTGTCCTCACATAGTTGCTGTATGTAAGTTCGTGCTGGTCGTCCCACTCTTGCACATCCATGAGTGGGGGTCCACAGGAGTACATCGCTTATGAGCTCGTCCTTGCTTCTCCAGCAGTGTCCTGCGTGTCTGGTTCGTCGAACTTGTATAGTTTTTGTGATGGGGGGCAAGTGTCCGTATAGTTGGAGTCTCGTGGGGTGTTGTCGCCAGGACTTGTTTAATACTGCTCTCAACATTCTTGTGTAATTTCCGTCCAGCCTCCTCTCCAGCCGCTTCGTAAGCGTCCATGTGGTGCATCCATATAGCAGTATCGACACAACCGCTGCCTGGAAGAAGCTGCGTTTCATTTTATCTGTTAGGTCCGACTTCCATATGATCGAGAGCCTATCGATAGCTGTCCATGCCTTCGTCAGTCGTGTGTCGATGTCCTTCTCGGTTGATGAGACGCTGCTTCCTAGGTAGGTGAATTTGTCGACTAGTTTCAGAGAGGCTCCGTCTAGTGTGGCAATGTTGCCTGTTTGGTTGTAACACATATATTCGGTTTTGTTTGCATTGACATGTAGGCCAATGCCAGCTGCAGCTCGTTCCAGACTATGTAGTAGTGTCTCTGCTTGATTAGGCGTATTCGCTAGTAACGCCAAGTCATCAGCGTAGTCGGCGTCCGTGATTGTTTTTGCGGGGTACCTTTTGCTTCTTCTCTTAGTCAGCTCAAAGCCATTTTCTCTGATTTTGTCGATCGAAGTCCTAAGCACATAGTCTAGACAGATGATAAAGAGGTACGGGGCTAGTGTGTCTCCTTGTAGTACTCCTGCAACAATGTCGAAGTATTCCGTGTCTCCATCTGGTGAACGTACTTTTACTTTGGTGTTTCTGTAGAGAATCATTATCGCTGCTACGGTTTCTTTTGGTAGGCCGTAAGCTAGTAGGATTTGCTCCATCTTCCCTCTGTGTATGGAATCGAAGGCCTTGGTAAAGTCGACAAATAGTAATGTCGCCTGTAAGTTTTTTGCCCGAACGCCTTCCAGGATTCTACGGATGGTCAGTATTTGTGAGGTTGTGGATCTATTTCTCCGGAAGCCATTTTGGTTTTTCCTAAGGATGTTTTCCATTTTGGGTTCTATGCGGTTTCGTAGTAGGGCATTGTAGATTTTGGCTGCTATGGATGTAAGTGTTATCCCTCGGTAGTTCTTGGCTAGTCCGAGGTCGCCTTTTTTAGGGAATGGAAGGATGCATCCCTTCGTCCATCGTTCTATCCTATTTTGACTATAGACTGCGTTGCATTGCCGGAGCAGTATATCGTCGAATTGTCTCGTCTTCCACACTTCTGGGGGGATCTCGTCTAGCCCCGCCGCTTTCCTATTTTTAATTCTTCTGAGAACCGTGTCGAGTTCTTCTTTGGTGAAAGGACCTAGTTTTACGTCTAATTGCTTACTAATAATTCTGGTGATCGGTTCATCCGTTATTTCCGGTGGGTTTCCTAGTAGATTTTTGAAATGCTGTTCCCACAGTTTTATTCTTTCTTGTTGGCTTGCAGCTTTCAATTTTGCTTTGGCTGTGCTCTTCCTTCCACTTACTTCGTTTATTGTTTGCCAGGCTATCCTGGATTGCCTATCTTCCACCGAGTCTCTAATCTTATCTATCTGATTTTGTACGTATTCTGCCTGTTCTTTTAGGTATATTCCTGTTAATTGATGTTGCGCCTTTTCTAGTTCTCGTGCATTTGTATTTGTTGGGTTCTGTTGATAGTTTTTGGAGGCAGTCTTCACAAGTGCACGTTTTTCTCTAGCTGCTAGCGTTTCCCAAGGGACTCTATATTTAGTTCTAGGTTTTGTTGGAATACACTTTTCTGCCGCCTCCAGGTGTGCTTCTACAAAATTTTCATATTCGTCATTTGGGGTGCCTATTTCTACCTTCTCTTGTAGTGCTTCGAATCTGTTTCTTAATTCTAATGCATATTTATCTCTAATATCTCTGTTGTTGAGTAGGGCCCAGTCATAGTGCTTGGTCGTCGCTTTACGTGTGGCGTTTTTTCTTAGGCTTAGTCGTACTTTGGCCGTAACTATTCGATGATCGGAGGACACACCCTCGAAGGAGGAGTATGCCTCGCAATTCATCGCACTATTCTTCCATTTCCTGTTTATAAGGACGTAGTCTATCTGTGCTTTACTCTTATTCGCGTATGTGTAGGTCCATAATTTCCCCTCCCTTTTTTGAAAGTTTGTATTGAGGCAGGTTAATCTATTTTCTATCATGAAATCTATTAAATGCTGTCCATTCCTGTTAGACGCGTAGTGTAGGCTGTATTTGTTGTGTCTGTTTTTCCCGATTTGTGCATTCATATCTCCGCCAATGACTAGCAGGTTGTGTTTCGGAATGCTACGTACTAGGGAGGATAGATCTTCGTAGAAGGTGGCTATTTCGTTTTCTTCGCTAACATTGGTAGGGCTGTAGCAGGAGATAATTGTTGCTTTGGGGTTGCCATTAAACGTTGCGGCCATCATCCTAGGTTGTATTCTCTCAATGCTGTTTAGTGTTTTTAACGCTCTCGGTCCTAGAAGTATTCCCACCCCTCCTACCGATGCATTGACAGAGTTTTTCCATGCCGATACAGTCACCAGCATCCATCCATTTCCAGTTTCGTGATACTTGATATCTTCGGTGTGCGTGTATCGGTGCTCTTGTATGCAAATTATATCTATCTTATGTTCTACGGCTGATGCAGTTAGCTCTGATAGTTGACCTATTCTATTTAGGGTTCTTACGTTAAATGTCGCTATCTGTATTTTTTGTTTGCATTTTAGTAGTTTTTGTTTGTGTTTGAGCTCTGTAGCTGATTTTTCGAACACCGAGGCCAGGGCTCCAACCTCAGCAGGACGCGCCCCTTTTTTACCCGCGCGAAGAGCGATGCGGTTTATGGATCTGGTTTGAGTACTAGTCATGGTTATCTTTCGATGGCTGTTTTTGTTCTCATCTATAGAAGCCACTCTTATAGATGAGCAGCAGTAGTTCCCCGATCGAACTAGCAATCTTGAGCGTTAAGCCGCAAGACTCACACATACAGCATGCTGCTTCCCATGTGTACGCGGTAGTAATAAAAAAAAAAAAAAAAAAAAAAAAAAAATTCTCTTTTTTTTATCTTAAGTTTTAACTTAGTTAAAGTCCAGGACTGCTGGATGTTAAAAATTCAAAGAAATTTTGTGGTATATTTCATGGTTATCTAGTGGTGGACAGACAGAGAGAGAGAGAGAGAGAAAGAGAGACACAGAGAGAGAGAGAGAGAGAAAGAAAGAGAGAGGAGGAGTCAACTCTTTTATGGCTTTCGTCTTTAGCACGTGTTAGACTACATTTGAGGTGTTTTGGGTTTTTTTTTTTTTTCCTTTCTTTTCAGGGGGGGGGGCAATTTTGGGGGTTTTCTTTAGCAAATTTAGAAGTTCGCCTTCCAAAAGTAAAGTTTTCCTGAAATTTAAGTCGCATAAGTCTTCATTCTTCATTTAAACAACACATAATACAGCTGAGATTTAAGACATTACTATTTTAAATCAAATGTGCATTTTTAAATGAATAGTTTAGTAGAATAAATTTACTGACCTCTGTGAAAAAACTTCTGGAAACGGAATCACTTCCAAACGTATGCATACTATTTCAACAAATGAAGGATTAAATTATTACTAATTTTAGTATTTATATTAAAGGTTCCACTCCTATATCATGGTCAACTGGTGGTGGACAGAGAGAGAGAGAGAGAGAGAGACACACACACACACACACACAGAGAGAGAGAACACGACTGTTATGTAAGAGGTCATTAGCAATATTTCTTATCAATGTTTTTCACTACATTTTTAAATACCATATATGTATATAGACCAATGTAAAATCATACAAGAGATATTGCTGATATTTCATTGTTTATTTTCATCATCTTCTGAATTGGCCCAAACAGCTTGGATTGCTGAATACACCAACAACATCTCTGCAGAAGGGTAATACTCCCCCAATGAGTGTCCATGCTATGACACTAGACAGGATTAAGCAATGCTAGAGCTTTGGGGAATGTGGAGTACGCCTTCCTTGCAATCGCCACTAGGTCCACCCTGGCTTAGAATAGTTGCACCTGATAGGGTCTATTTATGGATCAAATAGAACTGTTTGACATTTCAACTGTGTACTGAGTTGTTTGGGATGGAACTTTTTTTTACATTTAACTGTGTGTAAACAAAATACTGTGTACTCATGTTAAATTGAATTGCTTGAAATAGAACTGTTTGATCATTTAACCGTGTGTAAACAAATGACTGATGTTTAATTGAATTATTAGTGATACATAGCAATATGTGGAACCATTTATCTTTGTTTACATGCTAAACTGAATTGTTTGAAATAGAACTGATCGATCATTTTATGTGTGTAAGCAAAAAAAAAAAACTGTATTTAAACAAATGACAAACTGTGTGTAAACAAGAAATTGTGTACTTATGCTAAACTGAATTGTTGAAATTGAAATATTTTACATTTATCTGTGTATTCGTATTAGATAGTAATAAGTGAAACCGTCTGTGCGCAAAAAAAAAAAAAAATGAGCTCAGGCTCATTTAAAAATGTTATCTACAAAATGTGATTAGAAATCATTTATTTACTATATATGTATAAAGCGGATTTGGCATTAAATAACCTACAATGGTTGATATGTCATAAAACCCATCCAAACCAAATCATATGTATTTAATAAATATGTATAAAGCGGATTTGGCATTAAATAACATACAATGGTTGATGTGCCATAAAACCCAAACAAACCAAATTATATATATCTAATATATATATATTAAAAGGATTTGGCATTAAATAACCTACAATGGTTGGTATGTCATAAAACCTATCCAAACTAAGTCATATATATTTAATATATGTATATTAAGAGGATTTGGCATTAAATAACCTACAATGGTTGATATGTCATAAAACTCATCCAAACTATGTCATATATATTTAATATATATGTATTAAGAGAATTTGGCATTAAATAACCTACAATGGTTGATATACCATAAAACCAAAATAAACCAAATCAAAGCCATCTTCTGAATGTTAGGAAAAGAAGTTATTTTCATGCCTAATTACAGTTTCTATGACATAAATTAATGGCTTAATACCTAAAGTGCTGGACTGTCACTTATAAACAAGTTAGTTCAAAATCCAGACGTGGTATCACATTCACTTTTGCACTAATACCCTTGGGAAAAGTAGGAACCATCTTATTTTACTAGCCATAGGTTAAATAATGTCACTGCTGTTCTTCTACAAGGACAACTTTAACATTAAATAACTCATCAATGTTGATATATCATTGGACAAAGAAACCAAACTAAAATAAACAAACAAAAGAAATAACTCTTGTTAGATTGATTGATTCATTGGATTATTTTAATGGCACGTCAAACTTGCCAAGTGTTATTTCATGTCTAGCGGTTTCAGAAATAGCTTTCATTGTGTATTTTTGTGTTGTTGTTTTTTAATAGTTTTTCTTTTGCACATGGTCTCATCGAATAAAAATAATTCTTAACAGATATATTTGACTTATAGATGGGACTCTAACAATTACTATCACAACGGGTCAGAGTGGACCTGGGAGTAATGGCAATGATAGGGTTACTCCAAACTCCCAGAGATCCAAAACTGGAGCCTAACCTTCAGACGCAGTTTAGTGTCATAATCTAGGACACTCCTTTTGGGGGTTTTATTACCCCTCTGCAGAGGATACAGTCAGTGCATTGTAAGTGCCTGCCGACAAGCCATTGCTATAAATAAATACACCCTAACCGATTTTTTATAAAAAAAATTGATTTTCTTCTTACCGAAAGATACAAATATTTCATTGTTTCTAGTGGAAGATTTTATGATGAAAACAGATATTATTTGGTATTAGTAATATCCAAACTGTTCAGTACAGAAAATAACTAAGTAAATATAAAGTGTGATAAGCAAATAGATTTAATATATGAGAGAAATTTACAATAGAAATGTACTTTTTTATATCTACATTTATATCCCTGATTATCAAGTTCCACTAGAAATAAGAAAATCTTGATATCTTTGATTTAGAATAAGAATGATGGGATCAAAAAATGGCTGGGTATAAGTACTTATTGGGCAATATATATATATATATATATATATAGATAGATAGATATTTATATATATATATATATATGAAGAAAGTTGAAAAAGTAATCCAAATTTGATGAATTTATTATGATGGAAAGTCCACATTAAGCGTTTCGGTTTTAATAACCTTCATCAAGACTTAAGATTGTGAAGAATATTGTTTGAATAGCTATTCAAACATTTTTCACGATCTTAAGTCCTGATGAAGGTTATTAAAATCCATACATGTTTTTAAATTATTTTACACTGGATTTTCCTCAAATTAGCTCTGTCAAGTAAGGATAATACTGGTCAGCTATCTTGTCACCTTTTTTTTGGCTTTTTATTTTTTCTATTTTCATCATAAATAGAACTTTGGGTCTTTTTATTGCTTTAATCAATTAATGTATGCCAAAAAAAAAAAAATATATATATATATATATATCAAGCAAACTTGAATACTCTTTCTAATTTTCTTGTTTTTTAAGCAAATATATATATATATATATATATGTATATATATATATATAATCATCATCAAGGCATGTCAACAGAATGGACTGTTTAGACTCTCACCATTCATCTTCATGAGTTATTGTTCTTGTTAAGTCTTCTAGATGGCATCCAGGATCTTCACAGAGCTGATGAATGTAGTCAGCGAACGTAGTTGTGACCATGTGTAGGAATCCATAGAACATTTATGAGTTTGTCCTTACTATCCAAACATGTCTTGTTTGTCCTTCTTGGATGATTTGTGAGATGGGAGATGTGTATTTACCCATGTAAACAGATGGTGATCCTATTTACCAACCCCTCCGGTCGGGCAGGATATGACACAAGGTCAATTTTTTTTAAGCGGAGTTTAACAGGTTTGAATTCTGAGTTTTCCTTCTCCTAGACTAGTTGCCTCACCAAGGCTGAAGAACCTAGTATGTCCTACTATTTTACCCATAGCTGGAGGGAGAATTATTGGATTCATACGTTTCCCAAGGGTATTAGTGCTATGTGAAATGCAAGCAGTCTCGTCCAGGATTTGAACTCGTGTCGCCGGGTCCATTTCTTACGACGCTAACCATTACACCACAGGCACCTCCCTAAACAGATGGTGATTGATAGATAAATAGATATGAAAAATGGATAAAGTATTTATGAACAGATAGATAGATAGATATGAACAAAATAAGATAATTTGATAGAGAGAAAGGGAGAAAGTAATATGAAGAGGGTAATAGATAGATAGATAGATAGATAGATAGATAGATAGATAGATAGATAGATATGATAAAGTCCTCAAGGCTATTACGTTCACTTTCTGATTAATACCTTTGGGAAAACTATTAACTTCCCTTATTTCCATCGTCTATGTGTTAAATAGTACCACTACAGTTCTCCTAAAAGGATGGCTTTGGCATTAAATAACTCAAGAAGGTTGATATCCCATTAAACAAAAAAACCAAAAAATACAACAAACCAAACCAGATAGATTGATATATAGACAGATATAAACAAAATGAGATAGATAGATAGATAGATAGATAGATAGATAGATAGGTATGAACAAAATAAGATAATGAGATAGAGAGAAAGGGAGAAAGTAATATGAAGAGGATAATAGATAGATAGATAGATAGATAGATAGATAGATAGACCAGGACAAGACAGATTGGTAGATATGAATAGAATGAGATGTGTAGAGAAAAAAAGGATGTGATTTTTAAGTAGAGTTTGAATTGAGAATTTACTTTCTCCATTCCAAGTTTAAGGAGTCCAGTTTTCCCTCCTGGAGGAAGAATAGTTGGATTCATGCCTTTCCTATGAGTACTAACGCGATGTGATTTTGCACACTGCCTAGTCCAGGAATTGAACTCTGGTAGCTATGTCAGTTTCCTATGAAGACTACAATTACAATATGCACAACTCCTTAGTGATCTGAGATGGGAGGTATTTGGCTACTCAAGTGCTGTTTGGTCTGGAGCTGCTTTTAGTTTTGGTTTGGTTTGGTTTGGTTTGGTTTTGTGGCATATCAACCTTTGTTGGTTATTTAATGCTAAATCCTATTTTTACATATATATCAAATATATATGATTTATAAACTCCCTTTGGAGATACAAAAGTTGAATGATCAAACAGTTCTATTTCTAACAATTCAATTTAGCATAAGTCAACAAAGTTTAATCTTTCCAAGTATTGCTATGTATCACAAACAATTCAATGAAACATCAGTTGTTTGTTTACACATAGTCAAATGATCAAACAGTGTAACATAATGGCCAAGGGATTTTGGTTTATGCCTTTGGATTTAGTTAGGCTGAGAACCTTTCGGCTCAGCACATGGGTTGGTTGGGGGCAACATTAACACAGGTGTTCATGCGCACGCGGGCAGAGTGGTCGTGTTACTCAGAGATGTCACAATAGCCCGAGATGGGAAACGTGGGCTAGCGAGTGTGAGTGACGTCACACGCGGAGGATTTTGGGAATTTGAAGAAAGTTAGGGATGATGGTTGGTTTTCGCTTGCTCACGAAGACCTTTATGGGGGGAGGGGGGCAAATGAAAAAGCCAGAATAGAAAGAATGTGTATCTCTTTTCCTGATGTCGAAACCTTTAACTCAAAGGTAATAAAAGGTTTCATATCTGAACTGAGAAGTCGTTACGTGTTTTTCGAATTTCGAGATTCCTATGTTCTATGTTATATATATATATGAACATTATATTCCATTTCACACATGGCCGTATTGGGCTATGGTACAACAGTTCTATTTAAAGAAATTCAATTCAGCGTAAGTCATTTGTTTGCACTCAGTTTAGATATCAAACAGTTCCATTGGAACCATATAAAGGACCCTTTCAGATCAACTTCTCAGGGTCAAAGTGGATTTGGGAGTAATGGCAATAAAATGGTACTCCATATTTTCCTAAGCTCTGGCATTACTGGAGCCTCGCCATTAGATTGTTTAATGTCATATCAGGACATTCATTGGTGGTGATGGGAGTATTACCCCTCTGCAGAGACATAGTCGGTGTATTCTACAGCCCCAGCCAACTAGGCTTCTACTTCCAGGATTTGTTCAAATTAACAATTTATTATATATATATATATATATATATATATATATATATATATATTTACCAAATCTTTTTCTCTTCATCTCTTTGGATGAATAAACAGATAGATATGCCTTTGTTAATTTCCATTCTTAACTTTCAACAGATGTAATTGAGGGGCTTGTATCACCAAGTAAATTTTCAGCAGGCTTGTCTGATTACTAAATTGAAAATTTGAAGAATAAAAATTATTGCCCAATATCAATACTTGCACTAGAACAGTTTTTTTTTTTTTAATTTCTAATATAGAGAAAACATTTTTTTAATTTTCTTTCTAACATCTTGGAAGAATCTAAGACAAAAAAAACAAAAACAAGAAAATAAAGATTAAAAAAAAGAAATAAAATAAAAGATAAAAACAAGTGGTAATAAAAAGTAGGATTTGTACATTTTTTTGGATGCTGAAGTAGAATTTAAGAAATGGTGCACTTGACAATGCATTGATCCCATGTATAATTAGTTGTCTCCATTCTGTAATTAGCAATTCACGTGACAGGTATACAGGTAAACATTCCCAGACCAAATTACAAGATGACAGTGGCAGCAATTAGATTAGTGACAACCAATCATCTTGTTAGTATTTGAAATTGGTTCCCAGAAACTAAAGACCAACACTTGAGAGCCAATTAACAGATGGAATTATCTGTAATTAGAAAAGGGGCAATCAACCACTAAGTAGCTTTGTTGAGTTTGAAGCCTTCGACAAAAAAAATTGGTCTGGCAAGAAAAAGCAACCAAAAACAAAATACAAAAATATAAAAATAAATAAATAAATAAGATAATAAGTAAAAACAAAAAAAAACAAACTTGTAACTATTCACTTTCAGCCACGTGGTGTTTTTTATTTTCTATTTTTCAGAAACCCTCCTTTTTTTCTTGATATCTGAAAGATACCCTCTGTTTTAGTTTCTGCATTGTTCCATCCCATTCAGCATTTTTCTTTGCTTTCCCTTAAGGTATGTGAGAGCAGATTCTTTAAAAATGGTTTTGCTCCTTTCTTTCCCTTGCTTTTATTCTTATCTTCCTCCCCAGTTTTTTCTCCTCCCGCTCCTCATCTTTCTCCTTGGCTTTTTCTATCTCCATTTCCCTCTCTCTTTTGAACCTCCTTCTCCACCTCTTTACTTTCTCCTGTACTGATTTCTTCTTTTTCCTCCCCCTCCTCCTCATCATTTTTAACTTCCTCCCCAACTTATTCCTCCCTCAACTCCTCATTTAATTTTCTCCCACTCCCATTTTCCTCCTTCTCTTCCTCTTTAATTCCTTCATCCTTCTTAACTTTCTCCTCAGCTTTTTTACTCCTCCATATCCTTTTTTTACCATTCCCATCAGCTTTTTCCATCATCTTCCTCCTCCTCTAACTTCCCCCTCAGCTTTTTTTCATCCATCCATCCATCCATCCATCCATCCTCCTCCTCTTCCTCCTCCTACTCCTTCCTAACTTCCCACTCAGCTTTTTCCATTCTCTACCTTCTCCCCAGCTTTTTCCATCCTCTTTCTCCTTTTCCTCTTCCTCCTCTTCTTTAATTCCCTTTTCAGGATATTCCTCATCTTCCTCCCCCTCCTCCTCCTCCTCCTCCTTAAGATATCCTTTTTCTTTTTCTTCCATTTCTTTTATCTTTAAGTCTTCCCAGTTCTTTTCTTCTCTGCTTTTAACTTTCCTTTATCTACCCCTTGACTTTCTTTCATTTTCTTCTTTATTTTCTTTACTGATTTTTCTGGATGTATATTTGAACTTGCATCTCTGATCTAGGAATGGAAGAAGTAGTGGCTAATGTAGTGGGTTGTGATATGGTAGTTAGCAAGTTCAATGAATTTCCTTATTCCTGCCAGCTATGGGTTAAATTGTGCCACTACAGTTCTTCTAAAAGGATAGCTTTGGCATTAAATAACCCTCAAAGGTTCATATGCTGTTAAACAAAGAAACTAAACCAAACCAATCTTGGAACAGATTTGTGAAGCTTTTTAAAAAAATTCAGCTTCTTTCTTTCTGATAATTTTTATTCTTAATATCCTTCACAGTTTTTTTTTTATCTCCCTCTTCATCTTTAACTCACTGCTCAATTTTTCTCTGTACCCTCCACACCCTCAGCTTCTCAGCTTTCTTCTTCTTCTTCTTCTTCTTCTTCTTCTTCTTCTTCTTCTTCTTCTTCTTCTTCTTCTTCTTCTTCTTCTTCTTCTTTCAACCTTTTACTCTTCATTCCCATTTCTTCCCAATTTTCTAAGCCTCCCCATTCAGCCATCTTTTTTTTCTTTTTTACTCTCTCTTTCATCTTCCAACTCTTCTAACATTATCTATCTCCTCTTTCTATTACTCACACCTCATAAAAATTAACCAAAGAGCAGTTTTACCCCCCAAATTTGATTACTTTCAAAGGATTATTTGATTGGTTAATTAAATTGTTTTTGTTGTTGGTTTTAAGTTGTTGCTGATAGTAGTGATTTTTTTTCATGTGGATAAATTAAAAATGATCAAATATTTTGTAAGATGCAAAAAGATGCAAAAAGAAAATAAATAAAATTGAATTATAAGTGGCAACTGTTATGAGACCATCAAATGCAATGAGGGTTGCAATTGTATTTTTACTCATTTGATTATATCATCTGTGACCATTTAGATAAGTCATTGGGAAAATACTGACACCTTTTGTTGCATTTTTCCTTTGTTTTCTCCTTTTTTCTCCTTCCTTTCATTCTCTTTTCTCTTTCTCTCACCCCTCTTATTCTTCTGTTATTCTTTATCCATCTTCTACCTTTTTTCTCTCAGCCTTTTTCTTTTAATCTTTTTCTTTTTCTCCTTCTTTCTCCATTTCTTCTCCACTTTCATCTATTCCTTGCTATGTCTTCTCTTTCTCATCAATCTCCTCCTACTTCTCCTCTTCGCCTCTTCTCCCCTTTCAGTTCTTCCTTGCTATGCCTTCTCTTTCTCCTCAATCTTCTCCTACTTCTCCTCTTTTTCTCTCCTCGTTTTCAGTTCTACCCTGCTATGCCTTCTCTTTCTCCTCAATCTTCTCCTACTTCTCCTCTTTTTCTCTCCTCATTTTCAGTTCTTCCCTGCTATGCCTTCTTTTTCTCTTCAATCTTCTCATACTTCTCCTCTTTTTCTCTCCTCATTTTCAGTCCTTCCCTGCTATGCCTTCTCTTTCTCCTCAATCTTCTCCTACTTCTCCTCTTTTTCTCTCCTCATTTTCAGTTCTTCCCTGCTATGCCTTCTCTTTCTCCTCAATCTTCTCATACTTATCCTCTTTTTTCTCTCCTCACTTTTCAGTTCTTCCCTGCTATGTCTTCTCTTTCTCATCAATCTCCTCCTACTTCTCCTCTTTGTTTCTTCTCCCCTTTCAGTTCTTCCTTGCTATGCCTTCTCTTTCTCATCAATCTCCTCCTACTTCTTTTTTTCTCTCCTCATTTTCAGTTCTTCCCTGCTATGCCTTCTCTTTCTCCTCAATCTTCTCCTACTTCTCCTCTTTTTTCTCTCCTCACTTTTCTGTTCTTCTCTGCTATGCCTTCTCTTTCTCATCAATCTCCTCCTACTTCTCCTCTTTGTTTCTTCCTACCTTTTCCTATTTCTTACAACCATATTCTTTTTTCATTTTGATTTTCAGATTTCCTTCACTGTTTCTCATTTCTATTCCTTTATTCTTATTCTTTTTTCTTTTCCTCATCATATGCAATTCAATCTTCGATAATTTTTTTTCTTTTATTCTTCCTTTTTCTTTCAGAAACAACTAAAGAAGAAAAAAAATAATCAAGAAATAAAAGACAAAAATGCAAAAGTCTTGTCATTATCTAATTTAATTTAGTGGGGCTTGATTAACATTCTGTCTTCAGTCCCATTGCTAATGCAACATTTGGGACTTTAGTTAAAAAAAAAGGCACAAAGAAAATAGTCCATGTTGATTAGGGAATCATCATCATCATCATCATCTTTTTTTTTCAATTACCAAACCATATAAATGGTACAGACATGCATTGTTAAAAATATGCTTAAAAATTTACAAAAGAAAACCAAAAAAAACACACCCAACATGGAATTGAATATAAAAAAAAAGCGTCTTATGATGAGATACATATTCCAGGAGCAGCAGCAGCTGCAAACCCCAAACCTAGCATCAGGGCGAGATGATTGTAAAGAATTTGGTTTTGTAATTTCCAAGAAATTAGAGAATTATGTTTCAGATGGTGAAACTCATCTTCAGAAAATGAATTCTGTGCCACAGAGCAATCTCTTTAGTACCGTGATCCCCTGGGCGAGGTCTCATTTTCAACGCCTTTTTCTCAAAGCACAGATTGTGTCTGTTCTTGATTGTTTGCAAGTGAAATTATATTAGACAGATTTCATTTGAAGAGCAACAATGAAAATTCAGAAAACAACCAAAAATGCACAGAAAAAGAATTTTCAAATAAACACGTTAAAAAAAAAAAGAAGATAAACCTAAAAGGTTGGATAAGTAAAAGATAAAAGACAACTATAACAACCATTTATAAATATATAAATAAATAAAAACCTTCATCTTATAATTTTTCAACTGAAGATTATTTAGAAATTATAGTGGTATTTTTCGATATCTGGATATTTTTCAGATGATTGGAACCAAATTTTTAGGATTGATTTTTTTGTCTTTCTTTAAATCTGTTATTCTTTAATTCTAACATTCTTTGATTCTGACATTTCTTAATTTTACATTTGGGCATTTGATCAGATAGATTGAATAGTTCATTTCAAAATCTAAAACCCCTTCTCTCTCAATATCTTACATAATTCTCTGTCTGTCTCTATTCTACTATTGGCAAATATGAAAGTTCTAAAAACAACCCTATGAAAATACAGAAATTGATTTTAAAATAAACATGTTGAAAACAAAAAAAGAAAGGTTGTATGAGTGAAATGTAAAAGACAAAAATTACAACCATTATTATATGAATAAACAAATATATAAAAAGTTTCATCGTAAAAATTTTTCCACTGAATATTATCACAAAATAATAGAAGTGTTTTTCAATATCTGTATACTTTTCAGATAATTGAAACCAATTTTGTAGGATTAATTTTCACCTGCACAAAGAGGACAAAAAAAAAAGAATAAAAAAAGTATTTTAACATGAATTGAAATCAAATTGAAAAAAAAATGGTTACTGATATGTGGTAGTATTCACTCTATCAAAAGTGTGAGTCACTTTTCTTAAATAAATACATAAAATGAAAATTTCAAAAATAATGCATTTCTTTGATCCTCTTGAGTTGATCCTATTTTCATTATGAGAAATTCTTACAGTTTTGTTTCTTAAATTATTCTATTCTGTTAGACTCAATACTGACATTCTTTAATTCTGCTATTCTTCACTTCTGACATTTTTTAATCCTAGTATTCTTTAATTCTGACATTCTTTAAATCTGACTTTTTTTGATAACTGATATTCTTTAATTCTGAAATTTTTAAAATCTGATATCATTCAATTCTAACATTATTCAATTCTGCGTTCGTGGGTTGTCCAGATTTATCGAATTGTTCACATAACGATAGAAAACACTCCTCTCATGGCATTTTTGATAATTCTCCATCTGTCTCTCTTTTTATCTGTATATCAAAATGTTGATATCATTTTGGTATGCTTTTGGTTGTTTTTATTATTACGTATGAACATACACTATCTCTCTCTCTCTCTCTCTCTCTCTCTCTTTCTCTCTCTCTCTCTCTCTCTCTTTTTCTTACTCTTTCTCTTTTTCTCTCTCTCTCTTTATCTCTCTTTCTCTTTCTTTTTCTCTCTATCTCTCTCTTTCTCTTTTCTTCTCTCTCTCTTTATCTCTCTCTCTCTTTCTCTTTTTCTCTTTCTCTTTATCTCTCTCACTTTCTCTTTCTCTTTTTCTTTCTCTCTCTTTATCTCTCTCTTTCTCTTTTTCTCTCTCTTTCTCTCTCTCTTTATATCTCTCTCTTTCTCACTCTCTCTTCATCTCTCTCTTTCTCTGTTTCTCTCTCTCTTTCTTTTTTCCTCTCTCTCTCTCTTTATCTCTCTCTCTTTCTCTCTCTGTTTCTCTTTCTCTCTCTTTCTCTCTCTTTATATCTCTCTCTTTCTCTTTTTCTCTCTCTCTTTTC